>JASBQH010176585.1:569-10627 GCA_030264935.1 Desmognathus ochrophaeus | reverse complement strand
CAGCAACAGCAGCAACAGCAGCAACAGCAGCAACAGCAGCAACAGCAGCAACAGCAGCAACAGCAGCAACAGCAGCAACAGCAGCACCAGCAGCACCAGCAGCACCAGCAGCAACAGCAGCACCAGCAGCACCAGCAGCATCAGCAGTCGCCTGGATCTCTTCCTCCCTCTGGCGGCTCGTCGTCGGCTGCTGTGGCTGCTCCTCTACCATACAGTCAAGCGCCCTTTCGGCAGCAGCAGCAGCAGCAACAGCATCAACAAAGAGGGCAAGGAGGAGGCTACCACCCTCCCCCCGGCCATCCCCCTTCTTCCTCGTCTTCCGCGTCCTCTCCCTACTCGCAGGCGCCGTCTGAGCAGCAAGGACAGCAGCTGCAGCGCTCGGGAGACTATTTTCCTCCCTCCATCCCTCCTTCCTTTCCACTTTCCTCCTCAGCCCCATCCCAATACTCCCAAGCCCCTCCTTCCTCCTCTACCTCCTCCTACGGGTTCGGCGCCGCTGCCTCGTATTCTCCTGTCCTTCCTCCTCTTCCTCCTCCTCCTCCTCAGCAGCAGCAGCAGCAGTCGGGCGGGTATGCCTATGGCGGATATCCTCTTCCTCCCTCCGGCCCTCCCTCCGCCCCCTTATCCTATGCGCAGGCACTGCCTCCCTCAGCCTCTGAACCCTCCTCATCCTCGATGTATGGAAGCTTCCCTTCTACCTACCCGCAGCAGGGCGGGGCGCAGGGAGGGCAGCAGCAGCAACTGCAGCACCCTCAGATGTATGGTACCTACCCTGGCGCATCGGAGGAACAACAACAAGGACAGTTGCAACAACAGCAGCAACAGCCACAACTTGGAGCACCGGCAGCAGGAGGGGCATGGATGACGGCTCAGGCGCCGCAGGGGTACCAGCACTACCGATAGAAAGCCCTTTGTTGGAGATTGTCGCCGGTCGTGATCTGGCAGGACTGTGGAATTAGTGATGAAGGCAGCGAATGCAGGATCGAAAGTGGATTTTTCTGGATGGTTGATGTCCATGTCAAAATACGAAGAAACCATGAGTATATGAAAAAGATAAAATCTATTGAGGTAGTCGGATAGACAGGTAAAGCAGAGTGTGACACAAGGAGAGATCAGACGCAGAGTGAATAGAATAGAGCAATTATAGCTCGTCCCTCCGCCCCACACGTGCCTGGGTCTCAGTAGGAAGGCAATGGAGAGTCAAGCAAGCCCCATGCACCCATACATAAAAACTAGACACGGAATGATTGGACGGATTCTGTCTTGCTTTCTTTCATGCGATCATGTGTGGGTATCTTTGTTTATATGAAATCAGCTCCTTCGTTGAGCATTTGCTTGCTAATACTGCCGTCTCTTTCTCGCCTCCTTCCCCATTCCCGCTTTCTAATCCGCAAAGACATTCCATCCGCCAATTTCTTATGTGATTCTCAATCACAAAATCATAAATTTCCTAATTCCACATTGTGTAGAATACTGAAACAAGGTATCTCCCTTGATTTAAATATTATAATGCTTTGCTTACATATTTATCTCAACGCTGCTTTGCAGAGGAAAGGCTAAACATCGTACCCCGCTCACGCCGCCGAATGTCTTTCCCCGATTTGAATCGCGATTGCCACATTTCCTATTCTGTCTCACAAAGCCAGCGAAGTCTGTCGTGCGTCTTCCCCGAGAGGACTCTTTGCGCTTCATCTTCCCTTTCCACCAGCATCCTTTTCTACTTTCCTTATGCCGTCTCTCCCCTCAACCAATGAGCTTGATTTGTCATCCTAGCTTTCGCCTCAACACTCACAGGTGTTTCGCCCAACCAGACGGAGAAGATATCAGGAATAAGCTGTTCATCTTCCATGAGGTCGACGACGCGGCCATTGATCTACGGAGTATGAAAAGGGGCAAGTGACGACAGCAAAAAGAAGAGGGTGAAAAGGGAGGGCAGAGTGGAATCAGGATCGACTCGGCGTGCACTGTATGAGGATCGCTCTTTTTTAAAAAAAAACACTTACCACTGTCAGGAGCCCTTCGCCCTCCAGCCACACAAATCCGACCGAATCCCCGGCCTGGATTCCGGCCCCTCCAAACGCGTCTTTGAATGACGCTTCGATGGAAGGCAGGAAAATGGCAGCCAGATGAGGGTAAGGCTGAAATGCGTCCAAGACGCGCTTAGTGCCGACGGAGCGGCAGAAAGTGAGGTAGAGGGCTCGAGGCCAGGGAGCCGAGGAAGTAGAGGAGGAGGAAGAAAGGAGGGCATTATAGTAAGAAGGGGGAGGAAGTGAAGAAAAGTCGAAGGTGGGAGGGAGGGTAGACAGAAGACGGGCTTGTGCTTCGGAGGCTTCGGCGTAAAGGGAGAGCGCATAGACAGGGACTTTGATGAGGCCCGCGACTGCATAAAGACGGGGCCCTGAACCCAATAAACGTAAAGTGATCCGCCGTGCAGATTGTTTCTCCCCAATCCACTTATCCATCCCATTCCCAAGCTCCTTCTTGTCGGCCTCCTCTTGGGACATGGCGCTGATGCCGCCTTTTTGGAGCTCTTCGTCTTCTTCTAGCGTGATCTCGCTGCAACCACGCCCTTCTGGATTACCATATCGCCTGATCGGGGTAGAACAACTGCTGCGGGACAGGTGCCAGAATCTGTAGATGGAAGGAAACGAAGACAGGGAGTAGAAAGGGAGTGGAGGGTAAGAGGGAGAGACTGCGGATAAGATTGACAGTCACCCATACGAGTAGGGGATGAGATGGGTTTCACAAAGGGACCGGTGAAGGATGAAGATTTTTGGCGCGTAAAATGATTGAAGGACGTCTTGTTGGAAAGAGACCCAAACGGTGAAGGGAAGGGGATCGTTCTATGATGAGCTCTAAACATATCTGGGGGTGGAGATAAGGGGAGGAAGAGACGGGGATGGCCACACGAAAGGACATGTACGTACCTGGAGAGGAAAAGCGTCTTTTCGATCGGCACGTGGAGCTTGGTTCGATGTTCGTGCACCGTTGCCACTGTGGTTTGGTGCGAGTTAGAGTGGGTAGAGAGCAGCGCGGTCTTTTATGCGCCATGCCCGCCTCCGTTTTGCCTCTTTCTTGCCCCTCTCTGAGTCATCCCCCCCAAACACTTTTTCCGTCTCAATACCTGAGTCCAAGGTGTCTTTGGCAGAGTCTGTGTCCGCAGGAGCTGTTGTGGAAGATGCCCCAAGGCGCTTGAGCAGGCGATGCATCAGCGCTTGAGGCGAAGTGGGCGCGGGGAGTGGCTCTGGAAAGTGCTGCATTTAATCTCCAGGCAGATTTTCCTATGTGCGGTCAATGTGGTGAAGTGAAAAGCTAACACACTCCTCTGTGCATCATACACCCTGTCTAGCCCAGAAACGCGGCAAATGTTCCATGGCAACGCGCACGGCGAAGAAGAGCACTTCTTTTAGCTGACGACTGTTATCGTGACGTCGTGCATCTTTTTCTTGGTGGGGGATAATTTTTACGCGAGCACCATAATCCTGCTGAACAATGGCCACCGATAGCAGTGCGAAATGCCAGCAGCACGAGAAAGAAAGTGTCTACATGGTGATCACGTGATTGATCAGGGACGACGAGTATCCCCAACGCACGTGCGCCGGAAGAAGCCACCAAAAGGTAGAGAGTTCTGTGAAGAACATAAAAAATCGTGACGTCACAGCAACGGAGACAATGAGAACAATAATCGAAAGGAAAGACAACAAATGTGAGATTCAGATTTGGAAAAACAACAACGCCATAAAGTCTCAATGCACAAGCCTACTGTGTTTCTCTGTCTTCACTTCCGCCCTGTCCCCGCCCGCCCTCCCTCTCCTCCTCCCTCTATTTTCACAACAATTACTTGCAGTCGACGGCCCCCGGTCCCTCCATTGCCTTCTACAACTCCTCCCGCAGCGTCTCTTTCTCATCATCCTCCTCATGCAGATTTTCTTGAATAAATTCGGTGATGGACTCGGCCGTCCATTGCGCAATGCTGGGCATGTAGGGAAGGGAAGGAGAGAGGGAGGGAAGCAAAGCAAAAGGAAAGGGCTGTGAGAATTATGAGAAATGGTTTCCTGAAAATAAACAACGAAGTAGAGGGCCTTTGGTATTCTCAAAGGAGGAGAGAGGGAGAGCATGGAGGGAGGGAGGGAGGGAGGGAGGGAGAGAAGGGGAAGGCGAGGCTTGCTGGCGTACCTCACGATCTCTCCGGGCGTGGTTTGTTCTCGCGAGAAAAGCTGGAGGTTCGGTCGAACACCTTGCCGGAACTGGTTATAGACGAGGTAGGTAGGAAGGGAGGGAGGAAGGGAGAGAGGGAGGGAGTGAGTGAGGGAAAGAGAGAGGGAGAAGCGACGAGGTTAAGGGACAAAGAGCCTTCCTGAAGTACAAAGGATGAAAGGAGTGAAGGTAGAAGTAAAAGAATACATAGCGAGAAGCACATATGCAAAGCAGAGAGGGAAAGGGAGGAGGGAGGGAGGGAGGGCACAACATACGTGCACGGCGAGCATCCCGCTCTGTTTCCAGGCCTTGGCTTGCTTGCTTTGGAGGAAAGATTGAAGCTCGGGAATCATGCGGAGGAAGAATTCGTCGAGGCTGATTTCGGCGCGGACGTACTGGAGACAAGAAAGAGGGGGGAGGACGAAGGGAGGAAGGGGAAGGGTGAGGAAGATGAGCAGCCCTAGACGACACTAGCAGCAGCAGCACACCTGCTCGTCATTGCACAAGCAGTTTCCTCTCTTTATCAAAGGGACAAGCATCTAGGTTCACGTACCTTGCCGGCGCTGGCCTCCAAGTCGTCGTCATCCTCGCAGCACGCTTGGCAGTCCTGAACGAGGGCCTCACCTACAAGCGAGGGAAGGGGAGGAAGGAAAGAGACGCAGAATAGAGGTGAATGAAACACATTCATGTAAGCATCATACAGGCATCGAATTACACTCGAAGCCACTTCTAAGTGAGGCGTACCCGCCCGCTAGACTCATTCCCTTTCCCTGCGGCCTTCCCTCCCTTGCCCCCCATGCGTACCCTTCTTCCCCACCGCCCCTGCCAGCTTCTCGCACGACGAGCATTTGAGCGTCTCTCGGTTGAAGCCCTTTTCCAGGCATGTCTCCAGAGCCAGCGCCCGTTGAGTCGACGCCATGGAAGGCACTACGCGAAGGGCAGTGGCAAGGGCGACGAAGAGGAAGAGGAAGAAAAGGGAGGGGCGGGGTGATGCGCCGCAGCAGCCTTTCCTTTGAAAGACCATGGCTGAATGGCAGCTAATGGCGGTGGATGGTGCTGTGTGTTTCTTTGCGTGCGTGCGTAGTTATTTGGAGTGTTTGAGTATTTGAGTCTATGAACTTGTGAGGAATGGAACCGGAAGGGATTGCAGACTTTGCAACGGCTTCATTCTTGTTGAGGCCTTTGCACCCCTCTAAGAGGCAATTATCCCGCCTCATTCCCATTTTCCCGTTAATTATTTGCAGGGATACACAAAGCGTTTACCTGAAAACCTGGTACCGGCTAGGGAAATGTGCCTGGATTGATTTCCCTTTGCAGCCGCCTCATTCCTTTCCTATCTCTCTCTTTGCCCCCTTCCGCTATACAGACCCGGCCGAGGAGCACTAAGCACACAAGTACCGCGATACAAGCGCCAAGAGGAAGAGGCCAAGGCGTTCCAACATATCGTGGCAGCTATGCTGCACTCTCTCTTCATCCTGAACCAGCACGGGTATGTACGAAGGGATTGAAGGAGTGAGAGAAGGAGGGAGGGGGGGGTGGGGCTTAGATGGAGGCCGTCGTAGGCTGCTTCATACACTTGGTATGTGTGATAACTGTGAGGAATCATCTCCATCGACATGAATTTCCTCCCCTCCCTCTCCCCCTCCCTCTCTCTCCCCCGCTCTGCCATACCCTACAGCGAGGTCCTCATCGAGAAGCACTGGCGAAGCGTTACCCCGCGCGCCGTCTGCGATTTCTTTTGGGACGAAGTAAATAAATATCCGGACAAGCTGGTGAGGGATGGAGGGAGGGAAAGAGGGATGGAGGGAGGGAAGGATGGGAGGAAATGATAGCACATCGAATAAACGCAGTATGTCGACATTTCCCGCATCCCCCCCCCTCCCTCCCTCCTTTGACCCTTCCGCCTCCCTTTCTCACTTCCTATTGTTCTTAGGACGTTCCTCCCCTCATCGCCGCCTCCAAGTACTACCTTGTCAACATCTACCGAGAGGAGCTCTTCCTCGTAAGCCCCTGCCCTCTCCTCCTTGTTTCCCTCCCTTCCTTCCTCCTCCTTGTCTCGTGATTTCATCTATGAGCTCCGTCCACTCTATACATGTCTCCCATACGGCCTTCCCTCCCTCCTCTCATTCCACCTTTCCTCGTACTCCTCCTTCCCTCTCCACAGGTCGGCACGATGTTATCCGAAATCCCTCCTCTCCTGGTCGTGGAGTTTCTGCACCGAGTCTTGGACATCTTCAGGTGCCTCCCTCCCTCCCTCCCTCCCTCCCTCCCTCCCCTCCCTCACTCCCTCCTTCTATCCCCTTCCCCTTTCCTTCTTCCGTGGAGTCTCCTGGTCAACCTTTTCATCGACTGACATGCGCCCTGCCTCTTTTTCCACTGCTTGCATCCCCCCCCCCCCTTCCTTTCCTCCCTCCCTCCCTCCCTCCCCCTAGTGAATATCTAGGCGGCTTGGACGACGCCTCCATCAAGGATAATTTCTCCACTGTTTACCAAGTACGTCCTCTCTCCCTCCCTCCCTCCCTCCCTCCCTCCCTCCCTCCCTTCCTTCCTCTTTTGCTCTGCTCATTTATCCACGCTTCCCTCCCTCCCTCCCTCCTTCCCTCCCTCCAGCTCTTGGAGGAGATGATGGATAACGGCTACCCCCTCACCACCGAGCCAAACGCCCTCAAGGTAGGGAGGGAGGGAGCGAGGAAGGGAATTGAGGGAAAGAGAAGGGGATGTGTGATTGTTAGATGAAATCACTAAATCCTCTCGCCCTTGTTGGGGTCCCTCCCTCCCTCCCTCCCTCCCTCCTCAGGCCATGATCCGCCCTCCCACGCTCCTCTCCCGCCTCGAAGCCGCTGCCACTGGGAAAGCCCGCGGCGTCTCGGAGGTCCTGCCTGATGGCACCGTGTCGAAGTAGGGAGGGAGGGAGGGAGGGATCGAGGCAGGGATTCTATCCTCCCCCTGGCTGGCTTGCAAACCGCACTCAAGAATAATGCTCCTACTCATGTCACTCGCACTCCTCCCCCCCTCCCTCCCTCCCTCCCTTCCTCCCTCCCTTCCTCCCTCCAGGCATCCCGGACTTGAGCTTGATGTTTGTCGATCCCGACGTCATCGACGACTGTGCTTTTCATCCATGTGAGGAAGGGAGGCAGGGAGGGAGGCAGGGAGGGAAGGGGGGGGGGGTAATAAAAGAGAGCAGGATTTTGATTTCATTCTTGGAAGGAAGGAAGGAGGGAAGGAGGGAGAGAGGGAGGGAAGGAGGGAGATAAGGAGGGCTGACGCATGTAACATCCAATCCTGTTCTCAACATTTCTCCCCTCCGTCCATCCCTCCCCCCTTCCTTTCTTCTCTCCCTCAGGCGTGCGTTACAACCGTTACGAGCGCGATCGAACCGTTTCCTTCGTCCCGCCCGACGGGCAGTTTGAGGTACTGCATCAATCGGGAGGGGAGGGAGTGAAAGAAGGGATATCGAAGTCAGGACAACATGCATGTGTGTGGAAGCATCTACTCTACTCACCACTTTCCCCTCATTTCCTCCCTCTCTTCCTAGCTAATGCGGTACCGTGTGACCCCCCCCCAGGCCCTGGTGCCTCCCATCTACTGCACAGCGCAGGTAGGGAGGGAGGGAGGAAGGGACGGAGGGAGGGAGAGTGAGCCCCTCCTGAGGGCACGTCACATGTCCACTCGCCGCCGACCTTCCCTCCCTCCCTCCCTCCCTCCATCCATCCATTCAGATCGTGTACGCCTCCTCGGCAGGCAACGACGGCACAAGCAGTGGCCGCCTGACCTTGACGTTGGGCTGCCGGCCATCCCACTGCTTGGTCCTGAGCAACAAGGGAAAGAGGTGGATAGGGAGGAAGGGAGGAAAGGAGGGGAAGGGGGAAGGGGGGACTGAAGAAAAAGTTTGAAATGCTCGCTCACTGCTCGCAATTGCCTGGCCCCGCTGTATCCGAACGATCCTCCCCTCCCTCCCTCTCTCCCTCCCTCCATCCCTCCATCCTTCCCTCCCTCAGCGTGGCGTTCGAGGACGTGGTAGTGGTCGTTCCCCTCCCCAAGGCCGTCAAAACCACGAACTTGCAGGCTAATGTAGGCACAGTCCTCTACGATGAGGCCAGTAAGGTAGGGAGGGAGGGAGGGAGGGACGGAGGGACGGAGAAGAGGAGAGAGCAATGGAGAGAGCTGGACGAACTGAAGGAAGCTCATTAGAAACCGATTTCCTCAACAACGAAAATCATTACATGTGAATAATCAAATTCCCACCTTCACAAATCACGATAGAATATAAAGGGAATGATGACTTTATCATAATATGAATGATTAGAACTGAATCATAATACAAATTACAATTCCACCAGGTGGTGAAATGGACAATTGGCAAGATGAGTTGTCGGGAGCGAAACCCACAACTTTCAGGTGTGTACAGAGGGGGAGGATGGGAGGGGGAAGGGTCAAGAGGGAGGGCATGGAAATGACCGTTTTCGTTGCTGATACGTTGATTTACCATTTGGGTGTCACCATACGTGCATGCATCCCCCTCCCCCCCTCCCTCCACTCCCACCCTCCGCAGGCTCCATGGTCTTGGCGGGCGCACGGCCCGAGGAGTCACCGCCCATTCAAGTAGATTGGAAGGTAGGCTGCTTGAGACGTTTCCTGCCCTCCCTCCTTCGCTCCTTCCCTCCCTCCCTCCCTCCTTTTTCCGGTGCCCCACCTGCTGTGACTTTTCTTCCTACTTGTACTAAACCCTCCCTCCTTCCCTCTCTCCCTCCCGTCCGCCCTCCCTTCTTGGCCAGGTGCCCATGGCGTCAGTCTCGGGCCTGGCCGTCCTGTCCCTGCAGCTCCTCAACGAGCGATATCGACCTTATAAAGGTGGGCCGGGTGGATAGCCACGGGAGAGGGAGGAAAGGAGGGAGGGAGGGAGCGAGGGAGGGAGGGAGCGAGGGAGGGAGAGAGAGAGAGAGGGAGAATGTACACACAACTATAACCCGTACATACGTTCAACCCTGCCCCTGCTCTATCGTCTCTTCCCACACGCTCCTCCGAATGCAGGCGTTCGAACCATCACCAAATCGGGTCGCTTTCAGGTCCGCTCGAGCTAGGAGACGGAGGAGAGCGTGGGATACAAAGAGCCCGGCATACCAAAACGGAAACCAACAAAGAGCGACTCATTCCACACGAAAGGGGCAGGAAGATGAAGGGATGAATCAAAAATACTGGGGTTTGCTATGGACTATTCTTATTTTCTTTTCGTCGCCTTTTTGCTCGGCCCCTCACGTCGTCTCTTTCTCTTCTTTCTCTTTCCTTACCTCCTCATTAAACAAAAAGTTGAATTAATTTTAAAGCATCCCTCTTCCTCCAGCAGCAGATTCCCCTACGGCAAGAGCTCATCGTATCCATCCGAGGGCAAAGTTAACGTAGCACCATTCGCTCTTGAACCAGCCACCTCCTTCCCTCAACCACCACCTTCTGCTTCGCGGCCCTCCCCTCCTTCTCCCTCCTTTTCCCTCCTCCCTTTTCTCCACCCAGCGTGATCCCCGATAAATATTATATCATGTCAATTCCAGTCGTCCGGGCACCACCACTTCCTTCCCTCCCCATCATTCTCCCTTCCTTCCTCCTCATTCGCCTCATCGAATTAATCCACACACCCTCTTCTCCTCTTCTCCCTCCCTCCCCTTCCTCCCCCCTCCCCATCTGTGGCTGCCTCTGCTGCTGCCATCTCCGCCGCCAAAACCTCTTTGGCTGCGGCTTCTCTCGCCTCCTTGCTTTCCCAGCGATCATCCGCCACGAGGATGAACTCCCTAGGGGGATGGAGGGAAGGAGAGAGGGAGGGAGGGAGGGGGAGGGAGGGAGGGAGGGAGGGAGATGTTGAGGAAGAA
>JASBQH010165547.1:0-16228 GCA_030264935.1 Desmognathus ochrophaeus | reverse complement strand
GATCGAGCGCACTCGATCTGCATATGTGTAAGCAGCCCTGGGGAGAGCACTCTGCCCTGAAGTGTAGGTTTCCAGAGGCGCCCTAGATTTTATTTCCATTAGAATGCAGTTTCTTTACCAAGCATAAAACGTACTCGAACAAAGCACTGGCTGATTTCTGAAGTTTTCCACTTAAAGATACTGTATAAGAATGATGGGCAAGCCATTTACCTCCCAGATACAAGAAAGTGTAGTGCTCTTTTCAGCCTTTTTTCCCGTTAGCGCAGTGGGTAAAGCCCCACTGCTTTCATCCGAACGGACATAGTTCAAGTCCCGACCTCGCTGCACATGGAAAAAAAAAACCAAATAACTAATGTCAAGTATTTAATGACGAGGGCACGTGGGCTCGGATTTTGAGGCATGGGTGGTGCCTGTGCCTTCGATCCGAGCCCAAGCCCGTGGGCTTGGACTGGGCCCGCCCAGGACTACATTCAAGCAAGCAAATTAACCATAAAATGTGCACGGGGGAAAAACAAAATATCCGAATAAACCGGAGATAATAAGCACCAATCTGGTTTTGAATACAGCCCAATGCACCAATTGTTTTAAGTCACGACAAAGACAGCTGAAAGCAAATATAGCGCACGATCAGTATATCTTCTCTCACAAACAGCCGTTTTTTATATTCCTCCTGCATCTCTATCTTTTCACATCTTACATACCTACACACACACACACACACACAGACGAATATAACTGGGTAGATTAACCACAAATACAGCTCAGAGCCTCAATTGTACGTCAAGACACGGAGGCTCCTATTATGCGTTCTCTTTCTTTACTAAAACAATAGCAGCAAAGTAAAGAAAACAATTTCTTTCATTTCCATGAAAATTTACAACCACCATCATAACCATAACATTCTAGTCTCTCTGCCCTTCAGGCTTGATCATGTGGTCTCTCCTGACCAATCCCGTCCATTCCTGGGCAGTATCCTCCGGCAGAGCTTCCTGTTCCTCCTCTTTCTTTGCTGCTCACCGAGGAGATAAGTACACATTTATTTCTCCTCAGTGAGCGTGTGTTTGAAGTAATTAACGAATGTCGGAACTTTATTGCCTAGCGCATGGTTGATTTCTTTTTTGAATATATTTTTATTGAATATTTTTTATATGAAAAACAAATACAATAAGAAAAAACAAAAGCAAAGTACTAATACAATTAAAAAATCTAAAACAACAATCATTCTTACAATTCATTTTTAGCAGTTCCATAACGACCTTATTTATCTAATTCATATATTTGAAACTTATGGAATTCATAAAGCAATTACCATCAATCTGTCCGAGAGTGAATAAAAATAAGAGTAAAAAAAATCCTTTCACTACATACACTCCAATCAAACATTCATATTTCATAATTCTAATCAATTTCAAGATGCAGATCAAGAGGGAGTCGGGGATAGGGCCAGATCTGGTGTTTGGCCAGCCGACGAGGGAGGAGAGGGGGGCACCAACTGGCGAAGATGATCCACAAACCATTGCCAAATGTTTGCCGGTCTATTTGCCCTGGGCAAATATTCCATAAATTTGGATTCAATTTCATGCGTAGAAGTCAGAGCTCTCATCCAGCTATCAATTGTGGGGGGCAGTGGTCTCATCCATAGACGTGCCATCTCTCTTTTAGCTAATAGTAAAGCCAGTGACACAAATTTTTTGGCAATTCCACTCAATCCTGTTTTGCCCCCTAAAAATGTCACCTCAATCGTCCTGGGGATCGTGTACTCGAGGATCTTTCCCAATTCTGCAAAAACAGCATCCCAATACAAGACTATCACTGGGCAGCTCCATATCAAATGTATTAGTCCAGCATCTACACATTTACATCGTGGACATGAAGCATCAAAGTCTTGCACAAATTTACTTATACGCAGGGGTGTCATGTAATAGCGTGTAAGATATTTGTATTGAATGAGCCTATATCTTGCAGGCGTACCCACTTCACGAACATGCCTGCACGCTGCCATCCATTCTTCCTGCGATAATTCCCTCCCTAGATCATCCTCCCACCTTGCCTTTGCAGCAATAGGTTCCGTATGTTTGATTCTCAGCAGACCATCGTACAGGTGTGTAATAAGTTTGTTCCAGTCTACCACTGTATAAAGTAGTTGCAAAGTGGCTGATTCAGGAGGCCTGGCCAGCTGAGCATTCCAATAATGTTTATACAAAGAGTAAAGTTGATGTACCCCAAATGCCGATCTCAAGTTTCTGCCGGCCAATGCCATCAATTGATTTTTGGGCTTCAGGTTGTCTCCTACAAAGAGATCATCCACCACCACCAACCCCAAAGCCTCCCACTCCAGTAACAATCCTTTTAGATGAGATAGAGTGGAAAACAACGAGTTCCTTAATGGAGTTCTCGCCAGAAATGGGCACATATTACCTTCTGCCTTGCATCTTTTGTCTAATATTCCTAAGGCCGTCTTCAGTGGGGAGCAGGGTAAACTATTTCGCAAATGAGGTATATTTATCAAAGTCGCAGGCACTAGAGTGTCCGCCGTCGCTACATCGAGCTCGACTCGGCGTGGGGGAACCTCTGAGGATAAGAGCGGCACTAAGTATCTCAACTGGGCAGCCTCATAGTACAGCTGGAAATGGGGCGCAGCTATGCCACCCAAGTCGTATGGTCTGGTGAGCGACTGGTAAGATAGTCTGGCCTGCTTATTCCCCCAGAGCAATGTGCGGCAGAGCCTATCGCATCTCCTAAAAAAGGTAGAGGGAAGGGGTAGAAAATAGTTTGCAAAAACATACAAAAATCTGGGAAGGATCACCATCTTTAATAGCGCCACTCTACCAGATAGTGTTAGCGGTAAACGGAGCCAACATTCAATCTTAGGTCTAAAATACTCAAATAGTACCTCTAAGTTATTTGCAAAGTATCTAGTTTTATCCATCGTAACGTATATTCCCAGATATTTAAAGCCCAAGGGTGAATATCCGAGTTCTGTGCCAACAAGGGCCTCCTCAACACCCAGTGCCAGCGGGCAGACCAACGATTTCCCCCAATTCATTAAGATCCCAGATACTTCACCAAATTTTCCAACCATGTCTAGCACCGTATCTAAGCTTTCTCTGGGATCTCGCAGGTATACTAAAAGGTCATCAGCATAGAGGGATACCACCATATGACAATCTCCTATCGTAATACCCTCCCCCTGCAGGCCACCCTTCAGTCTTATCGATAGTGGCTCAATTGCCAGTATAAAAAGCAATGGCGAGAGGGGGCAGCCCTGTCTGGTTCCTCTTCCAATATCTATCCTTGGCGTCAGTGCTCCGTTTACCAGTATTCTTGCAGTAGGGCCAGAGTATAGCAACCGTATCAAGCTGCAGAATTTCGGTCCCATCCCCATTTCGGTTAGTACCTCGAACATGTATTGCCAAGAGACGGAGTCGAAAGCTTTAGCCGCGTCAAACGAAATGATGGAGTTATGCGAGTTAGGGTCCGTCTGTAGCATAACCGTGGACAGCCTCCTCAAGTTATCCGATGTAGACCTGCCTCCCACAAATCCATTTTGGTCTATGGACACTAACCTCGGGATATGCACCTGCAGGCGAAGGGCCAGAGCCTTTGCAAGAATCTTCATATCTTGGTTAATGAGCGAGAGCGGCCGATATGAAGTCACTTGCGCAGGGTCTTTGTCAGGCTTTAAAAGTAGAATTATAGTAGCTTCTGAAAGCTCTCTTGGGACCACTCCCACATCCGCCATCTCCCTCAGGCAAGCCAACAATAATGGGGCTATAAGTTCCATATAGTGGCTATAAAAGGCATTTGGAAGCCCGTCTGGACCAGGGGTTTTACCCATAGGACAGCTCTTTATCGCCTCTCTAATTTCCTCTTCCACCAATTCCCTTTCCATACCATCTCGGCTCACAGCGTCTATCCCTGGGAGTAACACATCCGCCAGATATCCCCTAGATGTAATAGCAGCGTTGCAAACACGTTCTGTATAAAACTCACTGAAGTAGTTAAAAAATCTATTACGAATCTCACTATCCAGCATCAAGGGAACATCGGACGTGTCATATATCATATCTATAGTTGTCTTACCCTTTTCACCCTGTGCCAGTCTGGCTAGTAATCCACTCGGACGTTCCCCTTGAACATATGCCATCACCTTTGTTGGCCAAGTTAAGTATTTGTATTCATTATCAATTGCTTCTTCCAACAGAAGGCGATTGTTCTTAATGTCTACATCAAAAGCATTGGTACCCAATGCAGTGTGTTTCTTTTCTAACTGCTCAAGTTTAACCCTCAAGTCTGATATCTCCTTACGGATGGACTTCAGCAGACTGTTTTCTAAAGACATGCATATGCCCCGCACATATGCCTTCAGGGTGCACCATGTGTTTATCGCATTTGTATCCTCAGGTTTATTAACCTCCAGGAATTCAACAATCGCTCTTCTCAGCTCTGCCTCAAAAGCAGTATCTAGCAGGGACCGTGACTTAAAGACCCATCTAGGGGCAGAGACAATACATGAGGGAACTTCTAAGGTTAGCGTTACATATTTATGGTCTGAGAATGGCCTGGCTCCGATATCACACCCCTTGACTTTCCCCAGTAATGTGTTGGATATTAGGAAGAAATCAATTCTGGAATGACTGTCATGGACCGTAGAGTAAAAAGAATAGTCCCTGGCATCTCCATTCCGATATCGCCAAGCGTCTACTACTGAGAAATCCGACATCCAACCCAATATAGTATCAGCAGCCTTTGATATCCTGCCTGAGATGTCTTTAGACCTATCCAAGTTGCGTGTAAGTGCGAGATTCCAGTCCCCTCCAGCAACCCAATATCCTCCCCATTCCACATCAAACATTGCCAATAGTTCAGTATAAAAAAGCGGGCAGTCAACATTGGGGCCATATACATTCAGGAGTTGTAGCTTAATATCGCGCAGCGTAATTTTCATATACACATATCTGCCCATTGGGTCTGTGTTTACCTCAACTATTCTGAATGGAAGGGAGCGATGCAGCAGAATTCCTACGCCCCTGGATCCCTTTGTGTGTTCAGCAAAATATCGATGGGGACCCCAAGACTTAGCAAAATCTCTAGCCTCTGCATTTAGCAGGTGTGTCTCCTGTAAAAACAGGACCCCAATCTTCATTGAGTTAATCAGAGATAGTATTTTCCGCCTTTTGACTATATTATTTAGGCCGCGCACATTCCATGTCAATATCTTACATTCTATGGCCTCCATAGCCTTGCCATGTATTTATCTTCACAGCCTAATTCAAAACATCCCATCAGTGTTTTTGATCTTATATATTGCATCTGTATGGCTAATGATTCCTCACCATTCGCAACCAATTGGCTAACCTCACCCATAAAAATCCAATTTATTCTCCTATCCTTCACACCCAATCGTAAACCATACCACTCACTCTCAAACAATTCATTGCCATTCGTCTTTCCACAATCATTATCAAAATCATTTTTCGGTCTGTACTGCATCAAATTCATTATATTTAAAAACAAACTAAACTCCAACACCACCAATACATCCAACCGTATCCCCACCCACCCACGCTCAGACCTATTCCCCAACCAAGGCCTAGCACGCCCCATCTAAACTGAAACTCTAACGTAAGCACCAACAGGCAATCACAACACGTGGGTCACAGCTCCAAGCTGTCAGCGCAACCTCCTGCCGGGGACAAGTTGCAACGAATCTACCAACTTGAAGAGTCACCCCTGACGCATCCAGCGGTCAGAGCTTCGTCTCATCTTTAACAGTCTACCACTCCACTACACGGATTTCATGCAGTCGTATAAATATCCCAGTCGTTTCCACATTGAGTCTTCCGGAGAAATCCTCCTCCTCAGCATAAGTTGCACAAGTTCTCATGGCAGAGACAAGCAGTTCCGTGTCCATTATTTTCCCTTCAGTTCCTGATCGCATAATCTTCCGTGAATTTGCATAGATAAAGCAATTTAGAGTAGCCAGATATGTAAAAGTTCATTCAGTCATTATTGTCCAGCATAGCGTCCATGTTGATGACCTGCGAGTCCGTAAGTTCCACAATCACGTCCACGTTTTCCCTTCTCGCTGCAGGGGAGCTTCGTACACTGCTTCTGGGTGTAGTGTTGGTGCTGCCAGTGCGTGGGGAGTACTGTAGATGGCGCTCAATGAAATCCATGGCTGACGTTGGCTCCGTGAAGAAATGAGCTTTGCCAGCGTGTTGTATGCGCAGCTTTGCCGGATATAACATAGCATATATAACTTTTCTGCGCCGAAGTAGCTGTTTAACATCCCAAAATGCACGCCTGAGTTTTTGCACTTCTTGTGTAAAATCTGGATAAAAAGAGATTTTTGCGCCCTCATACGTCGCATCACCCTGCACCCGGGCAGCCCTTAAAATCATGTCTCTGTCTCTGTTATTAAGCACCCGCATAATTATGGCACGTGGGGGGGCGCCAGGAGGGGGTCGAGCAAGCAGCGCTCTGTGTGCGCGTTCAATGGCGAAGCCCGGGGAGAGCTGTAAGTCAGGCAGCGCTGCACGTACCACTTTCTCCATAAGTTGTTCCATGGATCCCATAGAGTTGTTCTCCGGGAGCCCCACCAGGCGTATGTTGTTGCGTCTACCCCTGGCCTCTTGGTCATCGACCCGCCGCAAAGCGTCTTTAATCAGTTTTTCAGACGTTTCAGTTCTCTTACGCAATGGCGCCAGTTCGTCCTCGAGGGCGCCAATACGCGTCTCTGCTTCTTTCAACTGCGCTTCTAATGTAGTTACACGCGCTGTCTCACCATCAAAGCGGGAGGTCAGCTTCTCGAGCGCTACCACTACTGAGGATATCGATCCCTGCAGGGCTAGTAAAAGTTGTTTAACTGTGGGTTCACTCACGTCGTCCTCAGACCCATCCCCCTCCGTGGCGCCATTTTGGGACGATCGCATGGATCCTGTGCCTCCTGTCCTTTTAGCGAAGTCTTTCATCGTCCGTTGATTTTTCACCAATGATTTCGGCATTTTCGGGCGCTTGAGGGTTTCGGACACGCACCGCAGGTCTTTATTTTGTATTTACCCGAAGATAATAGACTTATTTCCCGGATATTCTTGCGGCCCCGGCAGGAGCGCAGCGCGGTGCGGCTTTCCTCTCAGCAGCTCATCACGTGACCCGCATGGTTGATTTCTTGATTGAATTTATCTGATTGCATTGTGTAAGTGCCGCACTGCGGTTACTGTTGTGGGAAGCCAGCCACGGCACTACAGAAGCGGGCAGCGGCACTAAAGAGGTCGCATCACGACCTTGAGCTTTTCCTCGAGTGGGGGACAGAGGGCGCCCCTCACCGCCTTGTCCCCCATCGGCGCCTGTAGTTGTGGCGCGGTGCTAGCGTCTGACGCGACGCGCGACCGCTGACCGCCATTCGAGCGGCTGCGCATCGAGTCGGACCGATTGACGTTTTCTCCTTACACACAGACCGTGTGTTTACCTCGCGTACGACGAGTCGCGGCTGGAAATCCGCCCAACTCTCGCGTATGTTGGCAGCTGTTAACAGCATTCCTCAAGCCAAGCCTTACAGGCTCAGGCACTTAGTTAGTGGAGTAATTGTGATCCTCTTACGCCCTCTAGTGGGTCCACAGGGCATTGCAACCGGGCGAAATTTCCCTGGTTATATTATTGTGAGCAGAAATTGTTGCAGCAGCAGAAATTCTGTTTGCAGCTCACATTTTGTGAGCATTGGAAACAGGGGGAATTTTCCCTGGTTATATTATTGTGTACAGTAGTTGTTTAGGAGCAGATATTCTGTTTCAATCCATTTGGTGAGATTGTGGGAGCTGCTCCTTCCGCTTTATTACCCTTATCCTTTGCCATGCCCACCATAAGGGAATTGTCCAATTCAGACGAGGAGGATTTCGATCCTCAATTCCGAGACACTTTTAATAAGTTGTTGGGGTCCTCCATGAAAGATCAGATGGAGAGAATACTGACACCTCTCACTGAGAGGATAGATGGCTTGGCTGCTTCATTGACCCAGCCCGGGGGAGGTCCCGGGCAAACAGGGCGTAACACGTCCCCCTTCTTTAACACAAAGGCTAGCCAGCAGCCACCGCCCAGAAAGGCGGACTCTAAGAAAAGGCACCACGAGGTGCCAGTGAGGGAAGACATCCGGACAGCGCTCCGTGATGTGTTCGGGTCAAATATTCCCTCTAACGAACCCTCTGACCAGGAGGAAGGAGACGCTAGTCTATCAGAGTCTGAGCTGATTTACTCCTCGGACGACGAGGAGGCAAGGGAAAGCGCCTCATCTGAAGAATCTGGGGCGCATCCTCGATGGGACAGTTCCATCAGGCCAAAAAAGAGAAAAACGTCCAATGTGGACCCTCTCAAGGCTGAAAAGAAGGGATCTGTATTTTTAGACCCCAACGAGCTAAAACACCCCAGGTCAGCGGACTGGGAACCACTACCAGAGGTGGCAAGTTACCTAGCAAAGCGAGCTAGGACGCCGCTGGACAAGGAAGTCCGCAGTCGCTTGAGGAACGAATTTCCCCGGCCCTCTGTCAGCGGCGCAGTATTGGAGACGCCGGACATAGATCCGAAAATGGCTACCTTTTTGGCGAAATATACCAGAGACCCCAAGAAAGGGCTAGACAGGTCTTGGAAGGCGTGTGAGGATAAACTCCTCGACGCCTTCGGTCCACTGGCCAAACTCACCAAAAAATGTAAACTGAAAATACAATGTACAATTGTATTACTTGTGAAAATGCCCTTTTTCAGCCACTTATTTTGGATATCCAGGCATTCTATGCACTCTTCTTTGCCTTGTCGTGTACACATATTCTTTTTCGCCCACTGTCAATTGTGGGCATAGAGCAGCTAAATAGATGGGCATGTAGATGGGCGGGCGCAGGGTGGCAAGATAGATAGGTGGGCAGATGGGCATATGGGTGGGCAGATAGATGGGTGGGCAGATAGATGGGTGGGCAGATAGATGGGCATAGCTAGTTGGGTGGACAGATAGATGGGTGGGCAGATAGATGGGTGGGCAGATAGATGGGTGGGCAGCTAGATGGGTGGGCAGATAGATAGGCAGATAGATAGATGGGCAGCTAGATGGGTAGACAGATAGATAGGTGGGCAGATAGATGGGTTCTGGTGTCTATTCCCGGCAAAGACAGGTTGCAAGCACTGGGGATTCAGCGCTCAATTAAGAGTAGGTTTCAAAGTATTTGTTTTACCACTAAATAATGATGACATGCTTAACATTTTGCAGATTATCCACCATAATGTTTACTAACAGAAGATCCTACAAAGATTACCTAAGAAACATAAAAACAACTGTACCAAGGACAACTACATTGAGATGGGGAGCAGTTCGGAATGAAGCAGGTCTGCAGAATGTTAGAATTGACGTTTCACATACTGGTGTAGAAGGGCCACCTGATACTGAAAGTTACAATCTGGGAGAAGATCGGGATATTGAAGCATCACCAATCCAGGTATCATGATCACTGCTAATTTACCACAGACTACTTTTAAAAATGCACACTTTATGGTAATAAAAATAATTCCGGACCATATGAGTATATCCCTTATTCTTTGCTGCAACACACATCTCAGTTAGAAAATGCACGGTGGGATAGCTTATTCCTCACAAGAAACCAAACACAGGCAAATACTCCTACATGCAATACCAATCTAATGCCATACTGAAGTCCTCTTTAACTGTATATGTACGGCGTTAATGGATGCAACTAGTATTGCAATAGACTACATACAAGACTGATTCCTGGTATGCATCTTATAAGCACAGTTATTTCTTTTAGGATATGACAGAAGACAATGATGACATTGATACTGACAGTGGGAGAGAAAACTGTTATGGTGTAACTTCTGATGATGAAACCATTGATCATACAGACACAGAACAGGAATCTATGGTATTGTATATTCTCTTACTAATATGCATTCCAAAGCAATATGTGATGCAATTAGCCATAATCTGTATCTTTCTTAACCAACACCTAAATGGGCCCAGTAGCAAGTGATTGGGGTGCACCTTCAGCATAGCACAATTGAAGGGTCAAAAGAACCCTGGTTACATGTAAACAATTATATGGCTTACACTTCCATCCTGCCCTCCTAATACAGTATAATCCTCTGGCAGCAGGGTACTGAACTCTCAGGACAGCAAATCAGGATGCCCTTCAGTGGAATGGTGCTTATAAGAAGACCTGGAAAGCTTATATAAACCCTGTACCAGGCCTTCTTTTACCAGATCAGGTCCTGCCCTGGCCGTAAAATTTCTTTTGTTCCTATTCTTTCGTGAAATGAGAAGGGGTGCTTATAAATCTCAACAAAGCTACACATTTTTCAGTTTTTCTCCAATTATTTGTGTCTTACATTTGGCATTCACAGTGAATCCATCATAGGGTATCACATCTGTCAACTTGGTCCACTTTTTTATTATGATAAGTTAAACATTTTAAATGCGTGCTTGAAATAGCGTATTAATTGCATGATCTAAATTAAATTAACAGTGCTCAATATCATTCATAAAATTGAGCTATTATTGTCTTTGGTCACGAATTAATACCATGTGTGTACTTGTTAATTTGTATTCACTGGAAATTCTGCCAAGTACTTGTGGCTAACCATCATTCGTTTTAGTAGAAGACATTGAATTATTTTTAGTTATTAAGTAAATGCATTTTACTATATCCTTCCAGAACTTTGAAGACAGTTGCAGCAGAGAACAATTGTTTGGAGATGAGCCAATCTACAACAATGCCCACATCACTAAAGGCCAACTCCTTGCTTTGATAATGTCGTACATTCTGAGGCATGGAATTACAGGAGTTGCAATTACAGATCTTCTATCCTTAATGAATCTTATTGCCCCACAGTGTGTGCCAAAATCTAAATATTTATTGGATAAAATGTTTTTTTGTATGGGTGATGCTGTGGAGATTCACTACTACTGTCCAGATTGCACTGGGTACCTAGGAAAAGAACCAGAAATGACATGCAAGGAATGCACTAAACCAATATCTGTTCAGACTTGCTACACAAATAACAATTATTTCCTTGTTATGCCACTGCAACCCCAGCTAGCACAAATTTGTGAGGATCATCCATTACAAATAACCCTTAGAAGTCATGCCAAAGTAGATGATGACTATCTTCATGGCATATGCTCTGGTAGAAAGTTTAAGGATCCAGACCTACAAACATTTGTAAATAATTCAGACAACATGACTCTTTCTTTTAATGCAGATGGTGCCACTGTTTTTAAGTCCTCCACATTTTCAATTTGGCCAATTTTATGTACAGTAAACGAGTTAGGTCTTGCTGACAGATGTGACAATATAATGCATCACACACTGTGGTTTGGAGTCAAGAAACCCCGTCTTGATACTTATTTGGCTCCATTTGTAGATGAATTGGAGACGTTACACAATATAGGATTCAAATGGAATGACCAAACTGGAAATGAACATGTCAGCAAAGTGGCTGCTGTTATCTGTATTTGTGATACAGTAGCTAGGCCCATGTTGCAGGCGATGAAGCAGTTTAATGGTGCTTTTGGCTGTGGTTTCTGTTTGCATGAGGGTGAGGTAGCAACTAAACGACATGGTTATGTGCGGGTGTATCCCCTAGCAGAAACAATTCCACAGAAAAGAACACAAGAAAATACCATCGCTTATGCCCAATTAGCGTGTGATCTGGGAAGACCAGAAATGGGAGTAAAGGGAGCTAGTCCACTCTTGCTTCTCCGAAAATTTGATATAATAGAGGGGTTCATCCCTGACTACATGCATGCTGTCTGCTTAGGAGTGGTGCGGCAGTTTACAAATTTGTGGATTGATAGCACAATTGACCAGCCATTCCATATCGCAGATTCTGCAGCATTAAATTCCTTCCTGCTGTCTATAAAAGCACCAATAGAGATTCATAGAAGTCCAAGAACTCTACTACAAAAGCAATATTGGAAGGCTTCTGAATGGAGGTCTTTTTTAATGATTTACTCTGGGATTATTTTAAAAAAACTTCTGAAGAAGGCTTACTATCGGCACTGGCTACTTCTTGTGCATAGCATGCATCTCTTAATGAACACAAAAATCAGCAAGAGTGATGTGCGCTCCGCTAAATTATGCCTGATGAAATTTGTAGCATTGGTTCCAGAACTGTATGGTCTGAATCAGGTATCTTATAATGTTCATCTCCTCACACACATTCCGGATTCCGTCAACCACTGGCGTCCTTTATGGGCCAATTCTGCATTCATATTTGAAGATGCTCTTAGAAGGCTTCTAAATCTATTTTCTGGAACACAGGCAGTTCCCCTTCAAATTGCAAAGAATTTCTTGGCACAAAAAAAATTAGATAAGAGTTCTGACACTCTTCTGAAAGATGCTACAGAGGAGGTCAGACATATTTATGACTCAATATCTTCCAGAAAACCAAACACACAAAATGCTGTGAGAATTTCTAATAGCACTGTCGGTTTGGGTCACTCTGAAACCAGAATGCTCACAAACGAAGAGCGTCACCACATCGGCATGCACACAGAGGTTTTGCTACATGGAGATGTGGAGGCTGCATTCTTCAGTCGTGCAATTGTAAATGGAAAACTATTTACTACCAAGGATTACAGTAATAGGTTCAACAGAAATAACTCTGTTTTTGTAACAGATAAGGGTAATTTTGGTGAGGTTTCATCCTTGTTTCTACTTAAACACTCTGCTAGCATAGAACACAGTAATCTTCTAGAGAAGTTGTTGGTGTTTTACTGTCCTTTAACTCGATCAAAACATCAAATAAAAGCATATGATAAGTATGTAGAGGCAGATGTATCACAAGATATTGTCACGGTATTGGGGCAAAACAATGTGCAGATGTGTAAAGCTGACGACATGGACCGAAAATGTGAACTCTTGGAGCTTGATGGTGAACTCTATGTTGTTCAGATACCAAAGTTTGAACTTGATTAATTATTCAACTTTTTTAAACGCTGCATACTTTTAATGCACTTTTTGTTTTTCTTACATTGAAATATTGTTAATGAAGTTTGAATGTTGAGATCAGAAGGTTGGGGTTGCTGAGTACGCTTGGAAATTGATACAGCTGAAAGAAATTTGTAAAAAAAACATTTTTAAACTCCCTATGACTATAGCAAATGAATTGATTTATCTAGAGCTAAGGTGAGTTCCCCTGAAGTTTCAGTTAGGTGACAGACGGGCCAATAAATGCGTGGAACTTCTGACAAGAGACAGACGAGATTTGACCTAGATGTATATTAGAGGTAACAATAAGAAGCACCACTTTTAAAAAAAACAGTGGGTTGCTCACTTCCAACCCAAGTTGAACCATATAACAGATTACCAACAGTACACTGTTGTTATATCTCAAGAAGAATTGTGGCACTGGGGGAGTAAACCGAGGGGTGTTGAGGCCAACAGTAGAGAAAATGTGTATATGACTAATCCCACTGTTAGACGTTTCATGCCTTTAATTCTCTTGTCTTTTACATTGTATTTAAAATTGCAAATCCCCAAAAAAGTCCACTCCTCCTTGATGCATTTTATATTTAATTGTTGGAGAGTTGCAACTACAGCTTTTAAGTTTAATAGGATATCACGTCCTCATGGAAGTGCACCATTGGCTGAATACGCACGACCGATGAAATTTGCCAAACTGTCTGAGGCACTGCAAGCAGCCCAATCACAATAAGTACTTGTAATAACAAAATGTTTTAATTGTATAATGCAATGTATAAATGTATAATTGTAATAAGAACAGAATGTATAATTGTAATTCTAGAATATTAAGAATACATCCTTTTAAGCAATGTATAAATGTAAAATTATAATAAGAACTAAATGTATAATAGTTGTTCTTGATTGAGTGCAATACGTTTTTGCCAATTAAAAATAGTCTGGAAATATTTGTGTGTAAATTATTGCCTAACTTTTTTGTTTTTCCATAAATGCCAAAAATAACTTTAATGACAAGGGTGTGCAGTGTGAGAAGACACGCAATGTGTAATCTGACTGAAATCTGTTTATATTCTTGGTACTACAGTACAGAAATCATTTACAGCAGTATTTACCACAGACAACTGTTTATTGCAAAAGTATACTGTAGTAAAGCACCTAATACTGCAGAATATATTGCAGACATTCCATAATCTACAGTTTCTACTACAAAATACCACAGTACCATTGTCAATACTACCGAAAACTGCAATATCTACTACTCACTCATGAAAATTCTACAGTACGGAAAACAAAACCTACAGTATTTCTTCTACAAAAACTGTAGAATACTTGAATTTACTGTAGTATACTGTAGACTATTTTTATAAGGGGCACCTGCTCCTTGCAGACATAGCCTACAAGAAGTTTACTCATCTATGGCTTGTTGACATTTGGCCTTGTAAATTGGCTTCCATTTGGGTGTGGTTGTGTAATGGTGGGTGAATCAGGAGAGTTTGTTGGGGTCTTACCCTTGTTGTAACC
The DNA here is from genome assembly GCA_030264935.1 of Desmognathus ochrophaeus. Taxonomy (NCBI): domain Eukaryota; kingdom Metazoa; phylum Chordata; class Amphibia; order Caudata; family Plethodontidae; genus Desmognathus; species Desmognathus ochrophaeus. Next base: position 1,727 of record JASBQH010165547.1, on the reverse strand, counting down.
GCCTATTTTTTCCATTGCCCTTCCCACTTTGTCTCCTTTTTTCATTAGCATGGACACAGCCAGGATCCACCCCTGAATGCAGTTGTAACCGATTTTATTCACACAAGGTCTGCGCAAGTTGCACACTTGGGGCCCGATTTTCAAAGCAGTTATATTTGTGTATACGTTTGTTGTAACAACAAACGTATACTCAAACGTAACTACTTTGTAAATCGGGTCCGCGCAGCGCCAAGTGTGCAGCCTCTGAGGTTTTTTGTTAATTAACTTTACGTGAAACTAGGTTACGTCTGACGTATATGCCAGTGTAACTCTTTGAGGAATCAGGCCCCTTGGTTTTTTTTATTTCTTGTGTACACTGTGATAACAGGTCCCCTTTAAACATGGTGGACTGAACTGCCGTGAAAGATATAACTACATCAACTATTTTTCAGAGATGCAAGTCAATGGGGAAGGTGAACACAAATACAAAATACGGATGAAAATCACTTTTCACTAAATGGTACGATTATTATATCCGTGATAACAAGGAGTCAACGATGTTGAGTTTCAGGTCACGTGTCGTAGATACGCCGAGCGTGGTTGCTGAGGACGGTTTCTATCATGTCACATCACTTCCTGCCTCTCGCGTAGTTTCACAAGGGACCGCCCACACCACCACGCCGAATGAGGAAAAGGCGTGTCCACCGTGACGGAACCAATGCGACAGGCGCCGGCGTGAGACGGGGGGGCACGTGGGGTCGAAGCAGCCAATGGTTTTCATTCACCGCCTTCTCAGGAATTGACACAGCCCTTTGCTTTTTTTCCTGCTGACTGAAATTACGGGGAAAACTGTCTGTAAACGGTAAGTATAACTACATACAGCATATTTCCTTCTGTGTGAGAACCCCGTTTAACAACTACGGACCGGGGTCACCCTGGTTGGAGTCAGCGAAGGATAGTGAAAGTGTTAGTGTAAGGAAAGTGAAAGGCAGGATGTGAAAACGCAAAATCTGGGGACCAAAAAGTGTTACTTGTCTCGATCTGTCCTTCGAACGCTTTCTCTCGTCACTGCATGTACTTGATTTGTTACAGAGTAATTTTTACAGTTGTAAGAACACCTGTAAGTATTTTCTACCCGGATTTCCAGTTTCCATTACAAAACTGAAAGGGGAGCGCCTACATGTTTTGCTGCTTCCGTTAATTGTTGACTATGCTTTCGCATTGAAATATAGATCATTTTGGTAAAACACTGCTCACTTGTCAATCGTACATATTTAATATAACGATCAGACTTAAATGTATTGCTGGAACAACAACAATAATACTTTATTTTTTATCTGTCCAAGTTCCTGTGTTTACTTTCCATTGATTAAAAAAAAAACATTATGTCTGAGTGCATATATTGTTGGGGCTTGAGTTACAAGGTCCTGAGCAGAGTTTATGGCACTTTTTCTGATTCAGCTTGCCCGCAACCTTGTACTGCTCCTCACATGCCAGTTATGGAGAGAAAGAAGACAGTGTTGGATAAGAGTATAGATGGTGTATAAAGTGTAGCAGAACACATGTAGCACCAACAGGCCAGATTTTGGAAAGGAGGAAACTATGACCCACCGGTTGGTGGTCTACTGTCCAGCAAAAACAAGAACACCGGAATACATACAATTTCAAAAGGTGACTAAACCATTCACAAATCGTACCTAAAGCTCACAGATCTGCCACCTGATGGAAGTCAACTCTTAACAATAGAC
>JASBQH010154508.1:0-16397 GCA_030264935.1 Desmognathus ochrophaeus | reverse complement strand
GCCGCCCAAACCCTTGCCGGCACTCCGCACCAAACCTCCCAACAAAAGCTCCTCTCCGGAAAAGTATACCTGCGTGACCCAAACGACTACGCCACCGCTAAAGCCCTGCTCGACCAACGCTTCCCCAACCTAGCTCAGGAGCTCATCTACCTCCGGTCCGACATCTGCCGCCAAGACCTTCTCGTCGAAATCGAACTCGCTTTCGTCGACCCCCTCGACGAAGCCTAAGGCCCCTCCCTAAAGTCCGCCATGATCGATGCAAGGCTCACCTTGCCTCGAGCCGTAACCGGAAAACTCTCGTAGCTCAGCCACCGCTTCGGACGCAAGCGAGCCGGCAGCGCTTCTCGGATCAAGCCACCGAGACGCCCCCGGGGCAATTCGCTCTCCAGCGCAGCTGCAATCACAGCGTCCCCATCCCGGTCCAAGGCGAAAACCTTAGCATCGCCCACTCCCTCGAGCGCCATCAAGCGCCGTTCGATATCCACAGGATTGATACGCCTCGCCCCGATCTTGATCAGGTTTACCGCTCGGCTCTGCAACACCAACTCGCCACGCTCGTCGAGGCTGCCCAGGTCCGCAACCCTGACCATAGCCTTCCCCCTCGCATCCCGACGCGGATTGTCAAAACCGAACACTGCATCGCTAGCGACATCTATGCGATTCCCCCTTGCGATAATAACGTCAACTCCCGCCAAGGGCTTCCCTACGCTTCGCCCGGTCAATGCCGCCTCTCCTGTATCGTCAAAGCAAATACCACCCGTTTCAGTCGACCCGTAGAAATTGTGCACCCGCTTCCCAAAGCGATCCAGAAAAACGCGAGCGACCATCGGATCCAAACGAGCCCCAGCCGAAACGACCAATCGCAACGACGCAAATTTCTCTGCCGGGCATTCGCTTCGTCCCAACGCCCGCAGCACTGTCGGGACGCTTGGAAACAAGGTACAACTCGCCATGCGACAAACCTCCGCAACCTCCTCCGGGAAAGGCGTATCCGTCCATGTCGTCCGCGTTCCCTGGATCAGCAGAGGATACACAACGCTCCCCAGACCATAGGAATGGCCCCAAGGAATCATACCCAGGTTCACGTCCTCAGGAAGGATGCCCATTCCCCGAATCAAATTCTTAGCGTCCGCTACCATCTCTTCCCCGGAAAAAAAGAGCCGCTTCGGTTTCCCCGTACTCCCCGAAGTCAGCTTCCCTACCTCAATGTTGTCGGTACGAAATGAATACGGCCGCGGACAAATGCCCTTAAGCAAACGTTTTCCATCCCAAATCCCCTGTACGCGGATCTCCTTGCTCAGCTCAAGCACCTCCGTATCCGAAAGTCCAGGATCCAGCGGAACAGCCACCGCCCCCAGCTTCAAGCAAGCGATAAAGCCGCTAAGCCAGTCCACCCCATTCGACAAGTCCAAGGCAACGATACGCCGAGCCCGCAAGCCTTCCAGCATCCAGCTCTGGCAGAGAGCAGAGCTCCTCTCATCGATCTCCCCTACGCGAATCAACTCCCCCTTCGGATCAATCAAAGCCGTCGCGTCGCGACAATCCTCGACCAGCCGCTCCCAGTGAAAAAGACCGCCGTGACTCACGCGTCACCTCCTACCGCCAGAGTCAGCACCGCTTCGCACAAACGCCGCTCCTTTTCAAAAACAGTTCCCCTCACCGATGCCACACGCCCGTCCAGCATCAATTCCACTTCGCACTGCGTTCGCAATAAAGGCAGAGCGCAAGAAGCCCTCCCCATGGCCTCGAACGAACGCACCTGTACGATCATCCCCTTATGCTCCTTCTCCAAATCGTCCATCATCAATGGAAACGCACCCGACTGCGCAATCAACTCGATCCCCAAATAGCTGCCGAGCCCGTCGCCAAAGCGGAACAAAGCTGTTCGCGCCTCACCGATTCGCGTCTCGGTCTCCACAAAACCACTCTCCACGCGAACGATCGAATCGATCAAAAGCATAGCTCCTTCGTGCGGCAGCTTCGCTAGCAGGCTATCGAACTCGTTTCTTTCACTCATTTCCCAAATACCTTCTCAAAAACCATTGCGAGGAATGAAGCAGCAAAAGAGTGGCGCAAGAGAGAAGCACGACCACCCACCCCAAGCCTCGCACCACGGGTACCGAACTCAGCCCCAAAGCCAGAAACGACGCCGTCGTCGTACCCGCCGAGAGCCAAACCGATCGCGGAAGCCGCACTCCACGGCCGTAAGCTTCGATCGCAAACAACGCATAGTCTAGAGCGATAGCCCCACCCAAAAAGCAGCCTACCAAGTGAAACAGATTGAGGGCCCCGAACGCCAGCGAGCAGATCCCCACCGAAATCAAGCCTCCAAAGATTGGATACAAAACGATCAAAGCTCCACGCTTCAGCCCAAATCCCCAGAAGACGACGACGCCAACCAATAGAGCCGCCCCGATTCCGAACTCCAGAAGCGTCTCGCGGTGCTTCTCCAAAGCTAGGTTCAGAAACGTCAGCTGAGAAAAAAGCGTACTTCCTTCCCGTCCTTCGATTTCAGTCAAGGCGACCTCGCTCGATACCGCAACCGTCGACAAGCTCCAGTACCGATCCCCCGCATGCCCTAACATTCCCTTCAGAGGTCCAGCTAATCGTTTCGCAAGCTTCGCGATCAGACCTTCGACCTCTAGCTCGGCCACCATCCCGTCCGCCGCCATTGAACGACCCGCTTCGAAAAAGCGCTCGAACGATTCCGCCTCGTAACCCGCCTCTTCAAACGCCGACCCTAGCGATTCGAACAGGTTCGGCAGGTCCTCGCTCATCGCTGCGAGCTCCTCGAGCTCCGCCGCGTCAGGAACGAACATCGAAAATCCAAATACGCCAATACCGCTATCGGTATCCTGCCACCCCTTCAGGACCTCGCTCTCGCGGCCAGCCACATCCAAATAACTGGCGCCCGTAGTCAATATTACACTACCTCCACCATCGCCACCGAACCGGGCCCGCAAAGCCAAATCATCCTCGACGACGCTCGGATCCGGAGCCTCAAAGGCTCGCAAATCGTCCACCCATTGCAATTCGAACACTCCCCACACGCCCGCAAGCAGTGCCAGCACGCTCAAGCTAAGCCAGCCACGCGCCCCGCCGCCAGTCGAGACAGTATCGATCTCCCCTTCGACCGTAACCTTGTTGGCAGCTATCGACACACGAGCCATCAAATACGCGCTCAACAATCCCGCCCCCACAAAAACTCCGATCTGCCGCACCAATTCGAGATCCGCCAAAAGCAAAACCCCAAAGCCCGCAACCGTCGAAAAACAAGCAAAGCCTACCAAACGATTCGTAGGAAAACCTGAGGCTCCTTGATCCTTGAAAATCAGGTGCACCGCATAGTCGATCGACGTTCCGATCAAAATCGCTCCTACCACGAGAACCACCACGTTGACCGATCCAAAAACAAGGAACGACACGGACAACGCGCCCACGAAACCCGCCACCAAGGCCGGCAAAGCCCATAGCAAGCGCCAAGGCCGCCTCGCCAGCAAACCGCATGTCAAGAGGACGCCTGCAAGCGAGAGTATGTTAATTTTAAATACATCTTTCTGAATACGCTCCCGACTCGCAGCCGCCAGCCTAACCAATCCGCCATAAGAAAGGCTCACCTCCCTGTCCAACGCCTGCAGCTGCTCCTCCAAACGCCCCAGCTCCATCGCCAGCCCTTCCTGCGTTTCCCGAGCGAGCGGCGACTCCCCCAATCGCAACCAATAAAGCAAAGCATTCGCATCCTCCTCATTTTCCTGCAACGCCTGTCCACCCCCGTCGCTCATGCGCAACAGAGCGCCTATGCTCAGCAAAAGCGGATCCATCAATTCATCCCGAGCTAACTCCATCGCCACCGGCGACCCTAAAAAAGCGTCCATCTCAGCCACCGACTCCTCCGAGGCCCACTCGTTAAAGTCAGCTTCACCGGACTCCGCAAACCTCCGACGCACCTCCGCCAACCACTTCGGAAACAATAGCTCCAAGCGATGCTCGTTCACGAAAGACAAAGCCGATAGATTCGCCTGCTCATCGAACCGCACCCACGACTCCACCCACTCGCTCCGCTCCAATCCTGCCAAAAACGCGAGTTCAACTTCCGAGTCCAGAGATGCCCCCGTCAACTCCAAGTAAAAACCTCTCCCTTGCTCCTCGCTTATTAGGTTTCGGGCGATCCTCGCCTCCGCCGTGTCAACCTCCGGTAGCAAAGCCGATACATCTGTATCCAACTTTTCACTATAATCCAAGAAGCCAAGGTACACCCCAGCAAGGACCACAAGCCCCCAGACCAAGAATCGTCCCACCCGCTGGATCATTGCGCAGACACCTTACGGAAATACAAGGTAACCTCTTCCTCCGAAAAGCATTCGACGATTGTCTCCTCCTGAGGAATCACCACTACCTTGCGGTCGCCGTCGAAGGTCATTTCGATACGCTCGATTTCCAGAGCAGCCCCCACGAGCAACAAGCTTTTAACCTTGCTCGCCACCTCGCTCAGCGGCGCCATTTCAATCGACCATTGCTCGCCAGTCTCGGACCAGCTCATCGCAAACGACCGCTTCAAGGATTCCGAATCAAACTGAAAAGCAGCCCGCATCAAATCGATCGCTTCAGAATCCCCGGTCCGCCCCTCCCGCTGACGAAAGGATCCATCTTTTGAATACTTCCTAAATAGGACTCCCGCTTCGTCAGCCAAGATAGCAACTCGCTTTTCGGGATACAGGATATTAATTCCCCGTCCTTGCCACACGCGCATCACTCCCTCCACTTCGATCGGATCCTTCCTGAACGGAAAATGCCGACTTTCCAGAAAGCGAACCAGGCGCCTCGGCTGCAAACGCGCCGCCTCCTCCAACGCCTCGAGCTTCCGCTCCATCGGGCCCGCCTCTTGCCCGGAGCCCAGCGTGGCACCCAAGGAAGACAGAACAAACAATACAATAGAGATACCTCGTTTCATTATACAGGGGGTGGAGTCTTCGGCCTCACACACCAACGCCACGGAGCTTGCGCCGCAAGCCTCACGTGCAGGCCGATAAAGCGTAGATTATCTCTCAAGTAGTGGAAATGCGAGATTCCCCCCTCCTCTCGAGCGATATACTTTACCGTAGCAGGCACCTTCACCGCGGGCACTCCCATCCAATGCAGCCGAACCGCAACTTCCGGATCGAAATCGTAGCGCTCGCTTCTCCCGCTCTTGTTCATCACCTCCAGCAAGGGCCGGATGGGATAGATGCGAAACCCAAAAAGAGGGTCGCCCACACAACGGCTCCCCACCTCGAACTGCACCATCCATACGCTCAACTTCCGTCCGTACAAACGCTCCAAAGGCACGTTCTCGTCGAAGATCGGCTGCCCCAAAACCATCGAGCTCGGGCTATTCGCTGCGATCTCCACAAAAGCATCGATGCTCTCCGCCGGATGCTGCCCGTCCGCGTCCATAACCAAGGCATGGCTAAACCCTTCCTTCACCGCCACCTGCAAGCCCGTGCGCACCGCCGCACCCTTTCCAGCATTGGCCTCCTTCACGATAACCCTTAGCCGAGGTTCCGACCTCGCCAACTCAATCGCCTCCCGCTCGCTGCCGTCCGTCGAACCGTCCACCACCAACCACACCGCTTGCTTCGACTTCTCCAAAGCGCTCCTCAAAGTCGGCAGCAAAACAGCTCCCGAATTATAGCTTGGAATTAAAACCAGGGGCTTAAAAGTCATTCTGCTAGAGTAACGTTCCCAGAACAGCACAGCTGCCCATCTGCCAAAATCCTGCACGCAAAACGGTCGCCAGACCGAGATAGAGATACCGAAATCTCCATGCCCGGACGCACCGGCGCCACAAACTTGAAACGCGACAGGCGATACCGCTCGGGACGCTCAGCTTCCCAAACGCTGATCGCCTCTAGAATCCACCCGACCTGCACCACGGCAGGCACGATTGGATTCCCCGGAAAATGCCCCTCGAAATACGCAAACGACTCCTCGAGGGCAAACGAAACGCTCGCCCCGTCCGCATCGACCATTAAGTCACAACATTCTGGATACGGAACAGCCAACCTCATGCCCCTAGCCTCTCCTCATAAATTGCATTCACCCTGGACAACAGTTCCGGCACCGACATCCGACCACAGCCTTCCAGACGGCCAATGCGACTGATCGCAACCTCCGCCGGCAAGTCGGGCATCTTCCAAAACGGCATCTCGCGGGTCATAAAATCTGCAGGCCCATCCATCCACAACACGTTGACGGCCGCCCCGCTCCGCTTCGCAATCAACGCAAAGCCTGGCTTGAACTTCTCCAAATCCAAAAACGTAGTGCGCGTCCCCTCGGGAAAAATAACCAAGTCTTCCCCCCTGCCCAAAGCCTCGCAAGCCATACGCACCATGTCAGGGCCTCCCACGTTCGGGATATGCCCCGCCATCTTCGCCACTGAACCGTACAAGGGATTCGAACCGATCTGATGCTTGTAAACGCAGGTTCCGTTCGCGATGAACTTGAGCAAATAGGAACCGTCCAAAATCGAAGGGTGATTCATCACCCAAATCTCGCCCTTCTCCCTTTTCCACTGCGTACGAGGCGGGCAGCTCAGTCGCAGTACCCCGATGAACCCCACGAACCGCGCCCAGTGGATAAACAAAAACTGCAACATGCAACGAAGGGGGTTCTTCAAGACGCGCGTCCCCGGCAGCAAACCAATCAGAAAACACAAGCAGTTCAACAGGAAGCTCACCGCCACGAATACCGAGATCGCAAAATAATAGGCCGCGGCGCGATACGCCTTTACCACACTCTCCATCACGACGCTTCCTCCTTCACAACGGGAACCGCATCCAAAAAATTGAACCACTGGTGGGGATTTTCCTTCACCAGCCCCTCGAGCATACGCAACGTATCCTGAAAATGCATACGGGCAGCCTGAAGCTTCTCGTTCTTGGTGGCTCCTTCCGGCCGAAAAACTCCGGACGTATAAACCACCGTCCCATGCCGATCCTTCGGCAACCCGAAGGAAAACATGATCGGCAGCTCAAACAAAATCGCCAGATGGTAGATCGTAAACGGAAACCAACGACGCCGTCCCAGAAACTCGAACACTTCCAGCTTCGAACTATGTTCCACCCGGTCGCACTTCATCGCGATGCTGTGGCCCTCAGCCACCGCTTCCTTCAAGGCAAACAATAAATTAGAGGGATCGTTCACCCACAAAAAGCCGACCTTGTCCCCAAAACGCTTCTCCAGCCACTTTAAGTCGCTGGAATTGCCGACCTGATACCGCACCATCCGAATCGACAAATCGAAATGCGACAGCCAAAAGCCCATCAAGTCGGAATTCCCAAAGTGAAAAGTCCCGTGGAGAGCCTGCCCCTTCCCTTCCGAAAGAGACATCAACTTCTCCCTGGAGCCCGCTACCGACTCGAATACCGGATCGCTTCCGCCAGCCGCATCGAATCGACGCACCAAAAATTCAGAAAACGCAGCGAAGTGGCTCCAGCAATCCAGCCAAGTCGCCGGCCGCCCCAGAGCATCCGCCAAGAACGCCCTGGAATGCCTACGCTGCTCAGGCATCAAAGCCATCGCCACCAAGGAACTCACTCGCAAGACCAGACGCATCAGGGGCCACGGCAAGACGCGGCTCGCGAAATAGATTAAAGCGTATCCCCAGTTCGGCCCTGGGTTCCGCTTTTCCTGCCTTAGCGAATCCTTCATTTCCAATCGATCCGTATCCACGAATCCATGGCAAACGACGGCACGCAAATCGGACGTCTCTCGCCCAAGGCCCGCGCGAGTTCGCCAAACGGCAAGTCTTCCGCATCCTGCACGTTCGCCTCGCGCTCGATCGAAATCGACCCGAGGCCGCCCGCGACCTCGCCGCGCTGCAGGCTCAATCCAAAGGCAAACGAACAATCGCTAGCCAAGGCAAACGGCACCAGCCAGCTTCCTCTCTCTTCCCCGCCGAGCAGGACAACCTCGTCCTCGCCCAGCAAAACGCAATTTTCCAAGGCCTTGCCAAGCAGGTAGCGATCGCTCGTGATCGGGTAGAATCGGTCGACCGCCCTCTTGTTCGGAATCAGAGCCTGCTCCACGGCGCTGGGATGGATCGAGCTCTGGAACAAGGCAGGGCTCGCCTGCGGAAAACTGTCGATAAACCTCTCCAGCGACTCCGACTCACCAAACGCGGAAGCGTACACGATCGGCGCCCCACGGCCCGCTTCGAGACGCTGCAGGCAAACGCCCACCATTAAGCCGAGATGCGTCATTCGCCGAGACGTCCTACCTGGATAGAACTCCTTGTACCGGCCCCGCGCCTCAACCGCCGCATCCTCGCCGCCATCCAGAGTCGCAATCGCCTTGATCGTAAAAACTAGTTCACCCATAGCTCACCAAACACCCCGCATGAGCGCCGCCAAACGCATTGGCGAAAAGCACCATCGCTTCGAAGTCTCCCGTGTTAAAGTTTTCCAGGGCCACATTCGGGGCCATGACTGGCGCCGACGCGCCTACCGTGCACGGCGCCGTCCCTAATCGCGCGGCTTCCAGCGCGATCGCCAACTCCACGATCCCGCAACTGCCCAGCGTATGCCCCAAGCTCCCCTTCCAGGCGACCAAAGGGCTCTCCGGCAGCACCGCATTAAAGGTCTCAGACTCCAGACGTCCTGCTTCCAAGGTCCCGGTTCCGTGCCCCTTCACCCAAACGCGCCGTCCCTGAGCAGCCTCCTTAGCCCAATTCGCCAAAGCCTTGAAGCCGCTCCCCTCCGGGTCGTTCGCCGTAAAATGGTACATTTCGTTGTAGAGAAAATTCGACTCGAGGCAGACCGGCGTGGACTCCTGGGACAAAACCACAAAGCCAGCCCCATCTCCGAGGCCGATCGATCCTGTATCACGATCCTGATACGGAGCCGGCATCTGCTCGTTCAAAATCTTCAGCGAATGAAAGCCACCGGCCACAAAGGGGCTAATGTAGTCGAAACTGAATACAAGAGCCTTTTTCGCCACTCCGTTGCCTAAGTAACGGCACGCCATCTCGATTCCAAGATGAGCCGTCACGCACGCATGGGAAAGGGCCACCACGTTCTCGCCCCATCCGTAGCGAGCCTTCAAATATTCCAAGCTCTTAGCCGGCGTTCCGAGCTTCAGAAACCGTTCGTCCCCGACATTTCGATACGCATACAAGCTGCCCACATCGTAATTGCTGCTTGTCACGAAAACCGGATACTCAGCCGTGCCCCACTTCTCTTCGGGCACCCGCTCCTGCAAAGCGTCCAACGAATCGCTCCAACGCGGAGGAATCGTTTCGTCGTAACCATTCGAATACGCCAAAGGAACCAAATCTCCGCCATCCTTACCCAACACCGGCGTAGGCTGCAGAGCGACCTCGCCACGCAACAATGCCTCGCAGCTTTGCCTGGCATCGCCCAAAGCAGTAGTGCAGTCGCACGCTTCAATTCCGACCTTCAAGCGTCCTGACCCGCTCATACCGCTTCCGTAACTTACTTAACCTTCGACTCGATCAAGTCCGCCAGCGTATCCACCGACTCCAGCGCAGCTTTCGATTCCTCGCTGCTGCCTATCTTGATCCCAAACCGCTTCTCCAGACTCACCACCAGCTCCAACGCATCGATGGAGTCCAACTCCAAGCCCGAACCAAACAAAGGTTCCGAGTCGCCAATATCGCTTGGTTCGACGTCATCGAGATTCAAAGTCTCAACGATCATGCTCTTCAGCTCCGCAACCAAGGCGGCACGATTTTCTGGGATAGGATGTTCGGTCATTATCGGATTACATTAGTCACAGCGCTTGAGCACGTTGCAAACATTGCTTCCACCAAAACCGCTACTGTTGTTCAAGATAGAATTCAAGGCCCGCCGCTGCGTGCTCCGCTCCAGCCGAAGGTGAGCGCAGTCAGGGTCCACATTGTCCAAATTCACGTTCCCCAACGTCAGCTGCTCCTTCAACATCAGGCAACAAAGAGCCGCCTCCAATACGCCCGCCATCGACAGGCTGTGCCCCGTAATGCCCTTCGGGCTGGAAACTGAAACCTCGTCCAGCCGCTCCTTGAAAACGGAACCGATCGCCGCCGCTTCCGCCTTGTCCCCCATCGGCGTCGAAGTTGCATGGGCGCAAACATGGTCGATCTCGCCCACATCCAGGCCAGCGGACGCGAGCGCCTTGCCCATCGCCCCCGCCAAGCCTTCCCCCTCGGGATGCGGCGAAGCGCGGTGATAGCCGTCGCTCATCTGCCCCCAACCAGCCAGCTCCGCGTAAACCCTCGCCCCGCGAGCGCGAGCGACAGATTCCTCCTCCAAGACCAGTACCGTCGCCCCGCCAGCGCCTACAAATCCGTCTCGATCGCGGTCAAACGGACGCGAGGCACGCCGCACGTCCGCTTCCGTGGAAAGCGCACGCATCGCCGCAAAAGGCAGCAACGATTCCGCCGTCGCGTCCTCGGCGCCGACCACGAGGGCCCGCTGCTGCCGGCCGAGGGCGATATCGTCCATCGCGTAGCCAATCGCATGGCTGCCCGAGGCGCAGGCCGAAACGTAGCCGCAATTGGTCCCCTTGATCCCCAGCCAGCTGCCAAGGTTGAAATTCAAAGTCCCCGCAATGGAGCACAGCACGCCTAAAGGATTGCCCCTCTCCCCTCTCGCCTCGCGCATGGCCGTCAGGTTCTCGTGCAACAATAGCGGCGACCCAGCCGACGCGCAGAAAAGCCCCGTTTGGCCGTCCCGCAATTCCTCCTTGTCCAAGCCTGCATCAGCCAAAGCCTGCTCCACCCCACATACTGCATAGACTCCATGGGGCGAAAGGCTGCGCAACAACCCCTTGTCGATGGAGTAGTTATTTGGATACCGCCACTTCCGCCAATTCGGCGAATCGACCTCGAAGCCCAAGGGCTTTCCCACCGCCTTCACCGGCAAGTCAGGATTATCCAAGAAAACTTCCGAGCGAATCCCCGACCGCAGGCCGAGCATGCTGGAAAGTACTTCCTGCCGCGAGTTCCCTACGCAAGTAACGAACCCCAGCCCCGTGACAACCGTACGCTTCGCCATCCCGCGTCCCTAGGACATCTCCGACTTAAGAAAAGCCTTCAAGGCACCCAGCGTTCTCATTTCCGCCAAGGTCTCGTTTGAAATCTTGATCTTGAAAATGTCCTCGAAGAAAAAGACGAACTCCGCGATCGCCAACGAATCCAAGCCCAAGTCCTCGATAAAGTTGGCATCGTCCTGCAAGCCGCCTTCCTCCAAGTCAGCCCCGAGGTCAGAAAGCACCAAGCTCACCACCGCGTCGAGATCCTCGTCGCTGCGACTGACGACGAACCTTCGCAAAGCTTCCTGCAACTCATTCGGCAGATCCTGAAACGCGTCTGATTGCTCCCTCCGCCTTCTTGCGCCGCTTCGCTCGTATGGCCCTCACGCTCTTCGCCACCAACAACGCAGCCAAAATAGCCATAACCGTTATTCCACCTTGGCTCCACGGATCCTCGGACAAATGGCGGCTGCAAACGACCACTCCCAAGGCGATCCCACCCTGCGTCAGCAACGAAACCCACAAATAACTCCAAAACGGAATCCCAGCCACCCCGAGAATCAAGTTCTGGAAAAAAAACGGAGGCCCGGGCACCGTCCTTACCAAAAAGGTAAAGCGAAACTGGCTATACTCGCTCATCTCCGGGATAGACCAAGTCCGCTTCTCCAGAAATGCCTGAATCGGCTTTTTGAATACAGAATGCGTCAGGGCATAACTCGCCGACATGTTGATCGCCAAAGCGCCCCAGCACGCCAGCACCGCCTCCAAAGGTTCAAACGCCATCCCTGCATAAATATAGCAGGCGGAAATCGGAAATCCAAAGACCGGCAAAGTCGCCATTGCCACGAAAAAAGTCCCGATGCTGGTCGAGTCCAAGGCCGCTCGCCAATCGAAGCCCACCGCCGCAAACTGCCAAAACCCAACCGCAAAAACAGCGCCGACCGCCGTCAACTGCAGCAGCTTCCACCTGCGAGACACGCCTCCGTCCGAAGCTTCCATCTCCTAGAAGTAGCGGCCTTCCTCCGGCTCCAAGGCGCTATCCACCCTGCCGCCCACCGTAAAAAGCTCCTTAATCTCCAGCCAAGCATAGCTCGCCAAGGTTCCGCAAATCCGCAGCGGCAAAGTCCAGTTCAAGCGATAGCTGAAAAAGCTAGCGAACCGCCCCGCGTTCCTCCGTCCAAATCGCCCCTGCTCCATCCGCTTGCGCCCAATCGCGGCCAAACGCCGATTATAGAAACTTAAGAAGATGGACGGCCACTTCGCCTCCTTCTGCCCAAAAGACGGAGTCCGCAAAGACTCCCTACCCAAAATGTAGGGGCGCGTAACCACCGCCAAATAATAAAAACCTAGATCCAGCCGGAACGCCAAATCCATGAGCTCGAGATCGCCCATATAAAAGTACTTGTCCTTATAGATAGAAGAGAACCAACGATCGTACGAATCCCGAAACTGCCGGTTGTATGTATCCAGCTTTTTTGGACAGACTTCGCCCGCCTCGAACGACTGCGCGATCAACTGCGAAGATCCCATCACCGTATAACAAACCCAATCCAAGCCCGGGCTGTAAAACGGATCCAAAAATCCAGCCGCATCGCCTACCAACGCAAAGCCGTCGCCCGCGAACCGGTCGGACTTGTAAGCGATATTTCGACGAAAGCTTACGTCCCCCTGCACGAACTCCGCCTCACGCAGAAACGGAACGGCTGCCGGATGCTTCAAAAGCATCTCCCTCAAACGCTCCCCTAAACGCTCGCCGGCAGGCAGCTCCACTAAACGCTGGTCGTAGACGACCCCGATGCTTACGTCCCCGTCTTGCAACGGAATCCACCAAGCCCACCAACCGCGGCCGACCAAATGGTTGGTCGAATTGTTGCGCACCCCGAAAACCCGAGCCGACCACTTTGGAAAATCTGCAGCCACTCCCGCGTCGTCCCAGTCCTTCACCCCGCGCCACCGACTCCACGCAGTCGCGATCGGATGCTCCTCGTTCGTGGAAATCCAACCTTCCTTGCGCCCCAACAAAGCTCGCACTCCCGAAGCGTCCACCACCCAGCGAGCCTCCAGCAACCGTTCCCCGGAAGAGCATCGCACCGACACCCGCTGCATCCCACCCGCATCCAGCTGGACGCGCGTCACCTTAGCCGGACGCATCAATTCCGCGCCGGCCTCTAGCGCCTTCTCCAAAACCACCTCGTCCAAGCGAGATCGATCAATTTGATAGCCGGGGAACAGGACGTTAAACTTCGGTCCCAGCTCGCCGCACTCCGCCAAGCACCTCGTATCCGCGCCTGCGAACCAAAGCCTTAGGCCCTGCTTGGAAATGTGGTTACGGTTCAACTCCCCACTCAATCCGAGAACCCGCCCCAAAAAGTAAGAGCTCACCTCGACCGTGGACTCCCCAACTCGCCGCCCATGCCGTTCGCTCGATTCGACGATCAAGATACGCAAATCCGGCTTGAGCTTGAGCAGCTCGATCGCAGTCGCCCCGCCCGACAACGCGCCGCCCACGACGACAACGTCCCAATGTCCAGCTAGCTCCCGACTCGATCGATCCATAAGAAACACGCCGATAAACGGTTTCGCCTAAAGAGCTTACAAGAAAAAACGCCTCCCCTTTTCGGAAAAGCGTTTTTAAGGAACCAGCTTGATCTGGATGCAAACGAAACGTCGAATCCAGGCAGAGGCTTTCTTCGAATCTACGAGATCAGCCCTCTTCTTCTCCCATCGTTGAAACCGAAGAGCCACCCCTCTGAGCTTTGGAAAGCAATTCAAGAAGGAGAGGCTTAATCTTCTCACCGGTCTTCCCGAACTTGTTCATGTTCGCTCCCCCCATTTTCGCGTCATACTCTACTTCCCCCAGAACACGTCCATCTTCATAAAGAGTAGCCTTGAAGTAGGTGAGATACATAGCCATGTCCCATTGCCAATTTGCTGTGTACGTCAAATAATGCTTCGCATCATCAGGTCGATCACCCGAATACTTTTGGGACTGGAACCCCAGGTCCAATATCTGAGACACGAGCTCGTCGACGAGTCCTTCCATATGGACTCGTTCATTCTCCAGAACGTATATCTTCTCGATCACGGTGCCGGAATCGACAGGAACCACGTTTCGAGAAATCGCGCAGCCGGAGAGCAAAATTATGGATAGGATGACAGGGAGGTATTTTAAGTTCTTCATAAGATGTTATGTAACAAAGACCAATTGATAATGGACCCTCGCAGCTAGCCAATTACACCTTAGCGCATCAAGTAAAAACAACTAATAGAAGAGACTGAACATCGCAACCGAATGCCCTCCTCCAGCTCACGCACCTTCGACGTCCTCATAATCGGCGGCGGCCCCGCCGGCAGCACCGCCGGTTCCTGGCTCAGCCAAAATGGGGTCGAGACGCTCCTCTGCGAAAAAGAAAGCTTCCCCCGCTTCCACATCGGCGAATCCCTCCTGCCCAACGGAAACCATATCCTCCAGGAAATCGGCGTCTGGGAAAAAATCGAATCAGCCGGATTCGTCAAAAAGTACGGGGCCGAGTTCACCCTGCCCGATCGCTCCCAGACCGTGCACAACGTCTTCAGCCACGGACTCGTCAAAGGCCGCGAACAGACCTACCAAGTCGAGCGCTCCCGCTTCGACAAGATCCTTCTCGACCACGCAAGCTCCTGCGGCTGCGAAACCCTGCAACGCACCCTCGTCAAGAAATGCCATCGCGCCGGCGAAGCTTGGGAAACGACCATCCAAAACCTGGATACGAAAAAAGAACAGACGATCCGCTCCCGCTGGATTATCGACGCCAGCGGCCGCGCCAGCGTCATGGGCCGCACGCTCGGCATTACGAAGGAAACCATCCCCTACCCAGGGCGATTCGCCATCTTCAACCATTTCGAAGGCGTCCCCCGCGAAGCCAGCAAACAAGACGGAAACATCATCATCATCCGGCTCGAGGACGCTTGGTTCTGGGTGATCCCGCTTAGCGACACCGTCACATCGGTAGGAGTCGTCGCCCAAAAAGGAGCCCGAGCCGAAACCCGCGAGAGCCACGAAGCCTTCTTCGAGCGCAAAGTCTCCGAATCCCAGTTCCTCACCGACATCCTTCGCGAAGCTACGCCTATAGATAGCTACCGCCTCGAGTCCGACTATTGCTTTTCCTACGAAACCTACGGCCAAGAGCGGACCCTCCTCGCCGGCGACGCCGCCAGCTTCATCGACCCCGTTTTCTCCTCGGGAGTCTACCTCGCCCTCGAGTCCGGACTGCTGAGCGCCAAAACCATCGCCGCAGAACTCAAGCGACGCGGCCCCCCCCCCGCCAGAGGGCAAGAGCCCGCCCCCTGTCGCCACAGCCAATGGTGAGCTGCACTTAAAAGTGCGCCTAGATCGCGCGGCGGACTCCAGCGAAGGATGACAGCAAAGGATCCAGTCTGTCCCAGTCCGTCACAGGTAGTTCAGGGAGACCTACTTTCTACTAACCCCAATATCTTCCCTGTCCCGTCCAACAGCACCCTCAATCCCCTGGCCCACCCTTTCTTCCCGGCCTCAGATACAGTTACTGTGAACCCCAGTAAAATTGGCCTAATTAACGCCAGATCCTGGAATAAACATGCAGAGGAGCTATCCGACCTCATCATCGACGAAGAACTTGCTATGCTGGCCATTACGGAGACCTGGCTTGAGTGCAGCAATGGTCAAATTCCGGCCGATTACCTCCCTGAAAACTATGTGGCCTTTTCCTGCCCAAGAACTATAAGAGGGGGAGGCGGGGCGGCCATTGTCTGTCACAAAGATCTGCAGCGCTCACCCCTGCATACTGACTGCAGGCTCTCAGGCTGCGAATACACAGCAGTCACAGCCGGGCCTAGGGCCAATAAGAGGATTGCTGCTGTCTGCATCTACCGACCCCCTCATATTTCAGTACCATGTTTTCTGGAGGAATTTCAGATTTTATGTGAATTTCTGCTGGCCACCCATTCTCGGCTTCTGTTAATGGGGGACTATAATTTTCATATGCTTGACAGCAGCGACCCTAAGGCTATGTCATTTCAAAGTTTGCTGCTCGATTTAGGTCTTTCCATAGGTAGACCAGTTGCTTCACACAAGCTAGGAAATGCACTAGACCTATTAATCACTCACGATCTCAATATTATAAATGATGAATGCAAGCCGGTTTTCTGGTCTGACCATTTCTTGCTGTCTGCATCAATAGAGCTTTGGAAACCAGACACATCTATTAGTACCTCTGAGCCTCGTTCCAAAGCTAAAGTGCCCATTAGATCTTTTCGCCAGTTTGACCCTGTCCTTTTCGCCAATCATTATCAGGCATGTAAAATGTCTAGACCTCCACCTCTGCACCCTCTTGATCTCAGCTCCTTTGCCAATAGAGTTGACGAGGACTTGC
>JASBQH010121387.1:0-16465 GCA_030264935.1 Desmognathus ochrophaeus | reverse complement strand
GGGGCGTGCACAAATGATATGGCATTTACCTGTGGCATTTAGTGATGGTTCTGGCACACGTGAGTACATAGCAGCGCTCAGTTGGCACTGTCAAAGCACCCTACCTTAATTTTCTTTTGTCTATGACTTCCCAAATAGATAGGTCTTTGATTCTGGCGAAATGTCAGGGTGAATTAGTGGTGCAACCAGATACATTTTTCGGAGCGGGTCCAATATCAGCTATTGCTACTTTACCTCTTTGCATTCTCCTTCAAAACTTGATCTGTTTACAAAAATGCTTAGTTTTACAGTAATTGTACTTTGAAAGCAGATCATTATCTCGACTTTCACGGACAGTTTTCAGCAAATAAATAGCTTTGTATTTGACTATTGCTTACTGCCATCTGACTGTGGTTTAACAACACCCAAAATAACACATGCTGACAAAATTATACGACAAGGTATTTTCAAAGAAAATAATAAAAATAATTTGTAGGCAGTTTTACAAAACACCTTTGTTCACTATTCTGACAGATCCCCTTTTACAAATTAGCACATAAAAATGTGCATATTACCAACCCCATGCGAAAATGGGAATGTGGCATAAAACGTTAAGCTAAAAATGTTTCAATACATACTTCCAAACTCGTTTTTTCTGCCTCTTTCATAATTGCCCGTATTAATTTTCATGAAAATCACCCTAACAAATATGCACAAGAGTAATTGCGCGCATAAATACAGTCACTTGTTAGCTGGCTCCATTGGGATGTAACCTGTTTGTTTCAATATAATTTTCAGCAAGGAGAGTGTGTCTGCTGTGTCTCCCACCCCTCCCCCATGAGGCCCAGCCTTTCAGGCCTTTCTCGTCATTCGCATGCAGATGGACCATCGCCGGTGATCAGCAGCAGTGACCCCCCTCCCCGGCCAGCAGCAAGTGTGGCCGGCACCCCTCGGGCTTGCTGCCGTGCAGTCTGCATGCTGCTTTCAAGGGGCCCGGCGCACGCTGTGCCCCCTGCACACTCCTTTTGTACATGTGCACAGTAGTTAGGGTGGAGATTGAGGGTTATTCAGGGGCAGATTGTCTCATGTACGCTGAGTTTTCAGAGCGGCATTAGAGCAGAGGTAGTAAATCACTAAGAGAGAAAAAGAATTAAAATTCCATTTCTGTTAAATGAAATTGGTTTTGCTCTTCAAATTCGCCAAAGATGTTCTGTATGTAGGTGACCTACAAAACAGCTTCGTAGGATGGAGTGTATTACCTGTCGTAACTCCCATTGATGTCAATGAAAGTTACGACAGGGGGATGGCAAGGCAGAGGCTGTGATAAGCAAGGTTTGCGAGTGCGTTATAAAAACTGCCCCGTGCAGCACACAGAAATGATTAACATGTTACGCAGCTATTCCAGTGAGTACAAGGTCGCTGGGTCGGCCTTTATTAATGTGCTTTTATGTATATAGCGAGCACTTGGGAGGGATTGGATGAAAGAAGGCTGGGTTACGCCTATGGTATGTTGTGTTATGATTTCAGGTGTTTTATATAGTGCGCACTTACGTCATGTGGCGGCCCAGTTTGGGTCCTGGGATGGAGGGGTGGCTGCAATGGTCATTGTTTTGTCAAAAGCATGGTGACTGGGTTTGTCTCTGTGCCCATGCTCACAGAGACAGCGGGCCCAAACCGTAAGAGTTTTCTAGGTCGTGCCTGTTTGGCAGGCATATCTCCGATCATGAACCAGGGTGCCTTGGTCACTTTGCGCGTTTCCCTGCTGCCGCTTTCTTTGTTGTTGATTGAGTGCGAGCGGGGGATGGGGGGGTGCTGTGGAGAGACTGGTTGCTACCGTTGTTATTAGGATACGATCTGTAAAAATGATGAGTTGAAGCGCTCAGATGCCTGCGGGTTAACTGCGCTATACAAAACGCAATTATTATTATTATTATTAATGTCAAGGGCAGTTTCATCGGATGAAAATTTACAATCTAGGAAACTTTTTTTGGTGGATCAGGCCCACTGTGCCACTCTATATGCCCCTTGGTTGCTATGAAGCACCTACCTGCTCTTGATTGACAGCGTATTTGGGGGATACAATCCTGAATCATTTTCTACCTTTTCTGGAAATGTGCGCACAGCGTGCATTAGCGAGAAAAGTAGATATCTTTTGAAGCAGACCAATGTGCAGCTTCTTATCTATGTTAACCTGTTTGTGTTGGTAGTCACAGGAGGACAGAGCCAATTTAATTGGCACCGGCCCCTGTGGCCCAGCATTCGAAAGAGGGAGCTGTGCTGTCTGGCTCCGCCCCTGCCTCAGACATTAGATGCTATATGTGAAATGTACTATATTATATAATGCCACCAATACATATCTGCCTACTACTTTACAATTAAAAAACTCTAATGCTATCAATATCTATACATTGCCTACATATTAACTGAAAATACAGCCAGAAAAGCATTGGCATTACTAATGCTTGTTTTCTCATATGGGACACTCTTTTCCAGTGCCCGGTTCAGATTTTGGTCCCTGTCTGAATCTGTTCATCCTCTGTGTATTTGCACACCTGCTCTGCAGCTGCCATGTTGATCACGATTCACTTTGAAGTTTTATTAGGATTATTGCACAAGTCCTGGGTGAGCGGGAGGAAGGTAAGGGAAGGTGGAGAGCAGGATTCCAGGTGTGGGAGGAGTTTTGGTGCTGCGTGACTGGCCATTGGTTAGGAGGTAGGGGGGAGGGAAAAGCGTGCGGGGAGAGCGACCGAGCCGCGTCACCCGTCATTCCACACTCTGCTGTGGGTAGCAGCGATCCTGTAATCCCATGTGGGCGCTAGAAAATACTTAGTTTTCTGGTGATTTTGAAGTTTTATTGGGATTATTGCAAGAGTCCTGGGCGAGAGGGAGAAAGGTAAGGGTAAGGAGGAGAGCAGGGTTCCGGGTGTGGGAGGGGTTTTGGCGCTGCACGACTGGCCATTGGTTAGGAGGTAGGGGGGAGGGGAAAGCACGCGGTGAGAGCTTTATATGGAGGTTAGCTTGGGCGCCCAGCCCAGGGCGTCCCAGAACAGCAAAGGACACTTGGCTGCTAATGGCGGCTGTTCACGGTAGGCTGGTGAGTAAGGCCCTATGACCACCGCAGGTTGCCAAGGTAAGTGGGATGGGTGCCATGGAGAAGAAGGCAGTGAGATGAGAGAACAGCCAACACTCCTCCAGGTAGAGAACAATTGCACCGATACCACCCTTCAATTAACAACAGCTGCCACCAACATACCTTGTTCTTGATTTTGTGACCACTAGCTAGTTCACCACACTGTTCCCCCATATACATTAACAGCTTCCCTGAGGGGCACTGCACATTCCAAACAAGTTAATGCTCCGCTTCTGACAAGGTGTATCAGTGGTTTAAGAGTTTATTTGCCCCCACTCTTGTACTGCTCAATGGTAATGCTGTGCTTCTGGCAAGGATTATCAGTTGTTTAATGGTGGCTCCGCTTCTGACAAGGAGTATCAGTTGTTTAACTGTTTCTGACAAAGAGTATCAGTTTGCCTGCCCTCCATTCGTATGGCTCATTGGTAATGCTCTGCTTCTGACAAAGAGTATCAGTGGTCTAACAGTTTTCCTGCCCCTTTCCTGTACTGCTCAATGGTAATTCTCTGCTTCTGACAAAGAGTATCAGTTGTTTAACAGATTGCCTACCCACTCAGGTGCTGCTCTATGGTAAGGACCCGCTCCTGAAGCGGAGCTATAGACACTGTTAGCTTCAGATAAGGGGTTCGGCTAGTTACTATACCCCACTCCCTCTAGGTCCCTCTAGGAGTATTGGCGGTGTACAGCATCCCATTCGGGCACAGCACCTATCGGTCAAGGAGCTGGTGGCCCATCCCCTCCACAGTCACCCGCACTCCAGGGTAGTGCACCACTCCTGACCAAGGGCTTCAGACAGAACAAGGGCAAGAGCAAGTCTGTCCTTAACTCTGGAGTAATTTTCTGTACGCCCCATCCCCGGTTTTCTCCCCGTCCTCTTCTGACTAGGAGACATAGATACCTCTGCTGTTAGACCTGCTATCAACAAGATCAATGACACGAGACAAGGTCATCGAGAGACATCTCAGGAGGATCATTAATATACCCCTCAGGATTAATAAAGGAAAAATACCTGACAGGACAGGTTCACAGAAAAACCAACAGCACGGCAGGTCTTATAAGCATGAAGGAACAGGCACCCGCAATTCATAGCAAGAAGAGAAGAAGAAAGGAGCGCCAAGACATATATACCAGGACCTACTGATGGGATGATTCACTGACTGAAGTACCCCTACTAGCAAGACCAGAAGTCCTACATCACTCACCCAGGATGGAAGGACCAAGGCAGAATAGAAGCAAGACAGAACGGAACATCGGGGCCCCAGAGGTGCTCCAAGTGGACAGGCCAGACGAAGGAGGCCTGCAAGAGAAAGGTATACCCCTGGCAATCAGAACGGCAGATCAAGATCACAGAGTCCCCATTGTACACACAGACCAAGAGCTTAAATGCATTCTGCTGAATTGCAGATCTCTTCATAAGAATAGGTTGGACGTCAGGGACATCATCGAATCCCTCAACCCGGACCTCATCTTCCTGACAGAGACATGGCTCAGCGATTGGGGCCAAGCACCAACCCTCATGGAGGTCATCCTGCCAGGTTTCAGAAACCTGACAACCAACAGGAACACCCACGCGGGAGGCCTGGCCTTCGCATACTGAACAAACTACACAATGGCAGTACAGGAAACGGCCAAACAAGGCTTCGAATACATGCTGGTCAAATGTACGATAGACAACAAGAACACACTATTGTGCCTGCTGATATACAGACCGCCAAAACACAGCAGAGGACCTTTCCCAAATGCTCTAGCAGAATTCATCACCTCCTTCTACATTGAGCATCCACATCTCACAATCCTAGGAGATTTCAACGTATGGATGGACTTCCATAATGACCCAACAACCATCAACCTCACCCAGAATATGACGGCCCTCAACCTGGAACAGCGTGTGTCAGGTCAGACACACAGAGAGGGACGGACGCTGGACCTTATCTTCATGGAAGACGAAAGTACGAGAATCCACAAGTCCTACCCCACATCATGGACTGACCACTGGCTCATCGACTTCAGGAAAATCCTACGAACACCCAGCGACAGGAATAAAACCTACTCCCAGGAAACACGCACATACAGATCATGGAGAAACCTACTAAACAACCAACAATTGACAACCTGGATCGCAGAGCAACGTCCCATCTCAGGAAATACTCTCAAACCCGAAAAAAGCACTACAGCTCTGGAAGACTGCATCACGGAAGCCATAGAAACCTTCGCATCAATAAAAGAGGCCATCAGGAAGAATAGAAAGAAAAAAGGATGTTGTTGTGAACAAATCAAACAGAAGAGAAGAGAACCAAGAGCAATGGAAAGAAGATGGAGGAAAACACAAGAGCAGGCCACCCACACAGAAATCAAGAGACGTAGAGGACAAATCAACTACCTCACAAAGACCTGAGAACAAAGATTAGGAGGCAGTCAGAATTCCCCAGACAGATCTAGCTGCCCTGCAATCTGTGGAACCTGTAACCCTGGGGAAGAACACCAAGACACCGGGAGGCAGGAGCCAAGCAATCACCAGAGAGATTTTGCTGCCCTGGATTGTTGACCCCTGGAACCAGGACAGAGAGGAAACACAGGAAGACAAGCAGGGAGAACCTGGCAGAAGGAGGGAAGGTGGAACCGAACCAGGGCCCTCGAAGACCGAGCCCCACCCCCATGTGAATACTGGATCAAGGAGGAAATGACCCACGGACCCAGGAATCCCCAGGAAACAAAGACTCAGTCAAGGAGCATAGACAGGGCAGAAGATATACAGCATGGAGAAGGAAAACAGGAAGAAAATAAGGGGAAGAATAAAAGACCTACTCACCAAGGGAGTGAGACGTGAGGGCCCACCTGACTCGAAGTACCGACGTTCCAGAGTGACTCGAATGGTCGCCACATTGCATCACAACACCACATGAGTATCTTTTTCGCTTTCTATCTTGCACTTCGTCCCTCCCTCCTTTCTGCTCTCCCTCCTGTACCTTCCTTCCTTTCTTGTTCCACCTCCCTTCCTCCCTTCTCTCCATTCCTCCTCTCCTTTCTTCCTCACCTTCTCTCCTTTCCTCTACTTGTCCTCTCCTTCCTTCCTTTCTCCTTTCCATGTCTCCTTCTTTCCTTCCTCTTCTCCCTTAGTCCTCTCTTTTCCTCCCTTTCTTCCTTCCTTCCTTCCTTCCTTCTCCTTCCTTCCCCCTTTCCTTTCCTCTTCTCCTTTCTTCCTTCCTCCTTTCTTCCTTCCTCCTTTCCTTCCTTCCTCCTTTCCTTCCTTCCTTCCTTCCTTCTTACTCTCCCATGATGGAGGCCGTGACTACTTGTTGATGAAACTGAACTGGAGTAAGAGGTAGTACTTTGCGCAAGATCTTCAACTTAAAATAACCAGAGCTGCAGACTGGGCTGACATGGGCCGCAACTGAAAGATTGGCAGTGATCTTGGTCCGGATGAGCTCAGCCAGGGGATGGATGTAGATATTAAAGAGGAAAGGCGAAAGAGCAGACCCTTGAGGAACACCGCAGGTGAGTGGCGAGGGGGGCGATCGGAAAGGAGGGAGAGAGAAAGAGACTGGGACCATCCTGACAGGAAACAATCTAGAACTGAACCTGCAAGGCTGGTACCTCTGACTCTCTGGATCAAGGTGGAATGATTGATCGTGCCGAAGGCAGCAGACAGGGTCAAGTAAAGTCAGTGCCCCGACACCACCTGGATCCATGGTCATCGAAAGGTCACCCATCAAGGAGATCAGAACTGTGTCAGTACCCTTCTTGGGAGGGTACCCAGATTGAAAGGAGTCGAACAGAGTGTTCTCTTCCAGAAAGTCCCTTACTGTAGCAGAGGGGTAGCTAGGGACTCAAAGAGTTTCATAAAGAAAGGGAGATGAGAGTTAGGACAGTACTTGGAAAGAGTTGAGGGATTAAGGGAAGTGGGTCCACCAAAATGTGCTTAAGCTCATTAGGGATAAGACCAAAGCTGAAGGAGCCATATACCGCAGCTGTGATGAGAGGCAGCAAGGGGGAGGAAACCATCTCCTTCATCATTTTTAATGGGATTGGATCAAGAGGGGATGAGGATCGAAGGGATAAGATAGCGGAGGCTCCAAAGACTCAGGAGCAATGGGGGAGGATGTGCAAGTTTTATCAGGGCAGTCGGTAGACTGTACTGCAGGGGAGACTGGCACAAGGGAGGCTGTGGCCGAAGAAAGAGGTTTATTCTGTCAGATGATAGAGATTTTTTTAATAAAAAAATGGAAAAAGAATTGCTGGTGGCTTGGGAAGAATTGGGAATAGGAAGGAGGCAGGCGATGACAATTCACGAACGATAGAAAAGAGTTTACGAGGTTGATTTAACTGTCAGTCAGATCCTGCCAACGATATGAGAAATACAACACCGGTGCAACACCAATTTGGGCCTTTAGATACTTCAACGTAATTGTTATATTCACCTAGAACAGAACCTTTCCATATCATAAGCCATAGCTTACTTCTGTCAGGCTTCTATTGTTTCTATTAAAGTCACTTACTGTTCCCCATGTTTTCTGCTGATAGGATTGGATCGTCGTGTTGGTCATTTACCTATGTATGCCACGTATTGTCATGCAATTTCTTATGTAGTTCACAGAAGACTGGGCACTGTGAAGAGGCAGCCTCTTACCAGTGCCCAACCATTAGTTTGTTCTAAAATTGGCCACATATATATTTTTGGAACGTGGTACCCTGGTGGGGGTTCTATGCTGTAAAGACATGTTTGCGAGCAAGTTTATAATAAACTAATGGCTGGGCACTGGTAACAATAATCAGGTGAGGGTGGGTCTGGTGTTGAGGTTGGGTTGGGTGGGGATGGGGGTCAGGTTGAGGGAGTTGGTGGTGTGGAGGTTTGGGGTGATGTGTAGGCTGGGCGGTGGGGGTGAGGGGGTTATTATTTTGCCAGTTTTCTTGTTTGTGTTATATATGTGGTGCTTTCATTTGATATAAAATGTGCTCTTCTTTCTGGTTGTCTGTTTCACTTTGTGCTGTGGGCAGTGTGTGATGGAGGGGGTGTGTGTTCTGTGGATGTACAGTAGCTGCTATCTGCAGATGTGTGGTGTGTGCTATCTGGACCATCATGTGCATTGGTTGCATGTTGGTTTGGGTGGTTTATGTGAGTCTTATGGCCAGGTATCCGTCCATGGTGGGTTTGGGATATGCGCAGGGTGTGCGGATCATACGCAGGGTGTGCGGATCATACGCAGGGTGTGCGGAACGTACGCAGGGCGTGCGGATAGTACACAGGGCGTGTGGAATATTTGCTACTCAGGGTGGGCGTTTTTGTGGGCTTGTCCCTTGAGTAGCTGGTGGGTGAGTAGAGTGGCCTACTCATGGGGCCTGTCCATAAGCATAGTTTGAAGAATGATGTGTAACTTAAGGGTAATGCTTATGAGTAGGCTATGAGTAGGCTACTCATGTTTCTACTCATCCCCTACTCAAGTTTCATGAATCGGGCCCTTTGTGTTTAGTTTTAAAGCTATTTAATAATACTGCTTTTCAGAGCTTAATTGTCTTCCATGGCTGCATCCATTTTGTTGTCCGACTTCTTGTTTACACAATCCCTGTGGCAGATGCTACATTGTAATTCCTTTTTTCCTCTGCATACTGCAGAGAGAATAAATAATTACAATATAGCATCCACCACAGTGCCTTGAAGTGGTGGCAAGGCAACACATGGCACACACAAATAAATGAATACAATATTACTGTGTGGTGCATCACATTTACAACTTTAAATCTTTGCCTTCTACAAATTTTAAACACAACTCTAATTTTTCATTTATTTAAAAAATGCTTTGTTTTACCGTAATTACACTTTTAAAGGAGTTCATTTCTTCCACTACCTAGGGTGTTATTCGGACACAATTTTGTTGTCCGACTGCTTGTTTACACAATCGCTGTGGCAGATGCTCCATTGTAATTCCTTTTTTCCTCTGCATACTACATAGAGAATAAAGAATTACAACATAGTATCCACCACAGTACCTTGAAGTGGTGGCAAGGCAGCACATGGCACACGCCTAAATAAATGAATACAATATTGCTGTGTGGTGCATCACATTTACAACTTTACATCATTGCCATCTTCAAATTTTAAACAAAACTGTCATTTTTCATTTATTTAGAAAATGCTTTGTTTTACTGTAATTGCACTTTTAAGAGTGCATTTCCTCCACTACCTAGGGTGTAATTCGGACACAACAAATAGCCACATAGAGTTTTTCTACACTCCAGCTTTAGCACCCGCTTATATTACTTCCATTTGCCTGCCATTAATGTTACAGCTACGCAAAGTGCAAGTTTCAATCATTCCATTAGAGGTTTTTGCCAGGACAATCCTGGCTTTAGCCTCCTTTGCCCTCCCTCCCATTTTGTTGCTCGCATTTGCTTGCTGTTAATGTTACAGCAGGGCAGAGTGCAAGTTCCATTCTTTTCATTATAGGCTATTGCTAGGACACTTTTGGCTTTAGATGCCTCAGTCCCCTTACCGCCAGTGTGCAGCCTGACTCGCCTCCTTACTATGCACTCGCCGCCACAACCCCTGGTGGGGGGGATCAGAGGGGTGCAGTTGGGCTCTCACTATCTTAGTTTATAGCGCCTTATGTGTACTTGGTTCTACCTCGCGTTACTCTTTGACGTTTATCGCACCCCTTGATGAACATCAAGTGATTTGTCATCAGCAGCTGTAGCTAAGCCAAAGAGGCACAGCCAATTATTAATTAGACACACATCAAAGACTGCTGTAAAGCTAGCGGCCGGTGGATGAATGATAACCGTGTTGTGACGTTCCTTAATCCCTTAAGTGCGGGTGCCGAGTGTGTCTCGTCATGAAACCCGGGAATGCAACATGATTAATTTTGCATTTTGCATTGGGTTTCCCATACGGAATCATTTTTTTAAATGATTCCCTATGGCCACACTTAAGGGGCTAAAGAAATACAAAAGTGCCAAACTTACTTTTTTTAATGCATATTAAAGAACTCATTGAGTACTTTCAAATGCATATTTAATTAAAGCAAATGTTTCTTTATTTTTCCCTGTGCTGCCTTTTACCTCCAAGAACTTGATGATGTCCGTTGATGGTAGAATGACTTCTAAAGTCGTTTGATGATCATCCCACCCCCCAGGATGGCTTCTAAAGTAATCTTGTTTGACCCTGGAAATCACCATTGCCATGACCCCGACAGCACCCAAGCCACTTTTGATTGCATACAGAAGACTGTTGGCATTACCAATGCTTGTTTCCCATTCTTGCTCTGCCCTTCTTTCTCTCCCCCCTCCCCACACATGCTGCAAACTCCAGCCAGGCTTCCAGCATGGGTTAACAATGGCACAGGAAACATGCTGAACAATCACCCTCTCCACCCCTGAAGGAATGGGAGCAATTCAGAGCAGAACAGCTCTGACTGCACACCTGCTGGGCTGATGTATCTGCATAATTCACAGCTGATTGCTTTTAGGTGTGCCCGGTCCCAGGAGGAGCTGGTGATGGGCGCGCATTCATTTCATTATTTTCAGTTTATCTCTAACCATGAAGGAAGTAACTTTTCAGACATGCAGTTTATTTCCTGTTTGCAGTGTTCTGTGTCTTCACCTCCTTCACTTATTGTGCCCTGCCCTCACTGGCCTCTACCCAGCCACATTTTGCTCCCCCTCCCCACCCAGCCTGCTGTGCTGCATTACAGCAGAGCAATCACATGTTTGCCATTGAAATGCAGATCACACCAGGGGAGCCCTATGGCCAACCTGCCTTAAGGTGTGAGCTGCAGTGTCATTGGCTGTAGCTGCTTACAGCAAAACTTCCACCCATCAAGTATTTGGGGGTTGGGAGGAATTTGGCTTAATAAAAGTTGCTGTTGTGCAGGTACCAGTCATTTTATTTGGTGAACTCCTCTCTGTAAGCAGCTCAACTTGGCAGTAAGATAGCGTCGGCCCTCCTGTTTCCGTGTTACTGAGCTCAACTTGGCAGTGAGAAATTCAGGTAGGCTGGATGGGTTGGGCCTAACAAAATATTAATGCAATTTCTGTTCATTATTTTCCAAAGAACCTTTTTTCCTGCTATCTTCCTCATTATATACCTTTTGCTCTCTGCGCCCTGTCCGTTCTTCATTCCACTAGCGTCCAAGTTTAAAATAAACTAATAGCTGGGCATTAGTAAGAGGCTGTCTCTTACCAGTGCCCAGTTATTAGGTTTTTCTAAAATTGACCCCAAAAATATTTTTAGAACGTACAACGTTGTAAAGACATGTTTGCGGGCAAATTTAAAATAAACAAATGACTCATTAAGGTCTTTGCAGCCAGCGGCTTCCTGTAAAACGATAAATACATGGTCTGCTTTTAATACCAACTGTTATGCGTCTCAGACTTCTACTATTGGCATTACCTTTGATAGAGGGAATGCCAATAACACAAAAATAGTGTCTGAAATTAATATGTGCCACAATGCTGAATGAAGTGTCTATATAGTACTTTAAGTGTGGTCCTGAGTAATTGGAGTTAGGGCTAAACTTTTGTGTTGTTGTAGGCAATTGCTGAGAGTAAGGGTTATATTGTTGTGTTGTTTTTAAAGGGGTTTACCCCAACGCATGCTTTATGGCGCTGCGCAGCCGATCGGTAGCGGGGCCATACAAACACAATTAATAATAACAATAACTCATCTAGAGGTCACTGATCAGATAGCATTCCTCTATTATTGCTCTCTGTAGCTCTTGCTCGTAACGTTATCCAACTCCCAGGGTTGGCAGGGTTCTATAATCCTCCCTCCCCCGCCCCCACTTACAAAAAAGGTGTGCGCTTTAATCCTGCTAATTATAGGCTGTGTGAATTGTTACATGGAGCTGGTAAATCATTTCCCAAAGTTCTCTTGGATATGGCCAACTTGTGCGAAATCCGATATCTCAGGCAGGCTTTCAAGCGGGGGTCTGTATAGACCATCGTGCATACACTTTACAGTTTATGGCAAAAAAATATCTCTCTGCAAACAGTTACTAATGTATATGCCAATGTTTTAGTAGTTCCTGTAATCAATGTATATAAAGCTAAAGTTTGCGCAATTGCATTTTACTGCGCTGAATTGTGGGGGTAAGATCTTGGTATTAAGCTAACATCTATGAAAAATGTGTGTCTTTACTTCCTAAATGTGTACTGGGGGGGTATTAAGACTGGAAATTGGGCTACAGGCTAGGGTCGGACTCGCCATACGGGCATTTTTGGAGGATTTGGGGAGGTGCGCCTGTCTTTTTAGGGCCAGAGGGATGCTTTTTTTGACAAAATGGGCCAGGATTTTTGTGTTTTCATTTTTAGCACCCTTGTCGTCCCCCACACAGCAATCATTTTTGGGGGCCGAATTTTTCTGACTGCCCTCATACAATTTGGGCAAGTCCGACACTGCTAGAAGCTTTGAATATTATTGCACTGTCTTGTTTCTTTCAATTTGCTTTACGCCCAGACCAGTTCAATCACGCAAATGCGCTTTTTGGAAATTATGATATCTGCCTGGATATGTTACAATCAGCAACGCAGCAAACTATTTCATATTGTGACTGGCTTTTGGGGGTAGGTCTGGGGGAGGTGGTGGGGAGGGCGCTGGAAGGGGGATTGATTTGTTTTGTTTGTATGTGTTTGTTGTTGTATGTCACATGTTTTTACAGCGCCACGAGATGAATGAATGAGTTCGAAAGAAATGATGCATAAAAATGTGGGTTAATTGATTGCCCGTCATATGGGGTGGGCACCCGAGGGTCAAGTGCCACCATCTAACCTCATATCACCCCTCCTACCCATTGTCTTACCTCACTCACCCACCCACTGTCTCATCTCACCACACCACCTTCCCAACCATTGTATCACCTCACCTGACCTTACCCACACTCCCACCTTCTGCCTCACTTCACCCACACACTCACCATCTCACCTCATCACCTGTCTCACCTCACCCAACGTACCCATTCAGCCACCCACTGTCACGTGTCATTGACTGTCTAGTCTCACTTCTCAACCATCCACCCACTCGTTCACCTTATCCTGGCACAAACACCCTCTATTTAACCCCAACCACCACCATGTGTCTCAGGTACCTCTACCCACCCACTGTTTCAGGTCATGACGCGTGTCTCCTCACCCCACCCACCTGCCCTCACCCACTTACAATCTCACCTCACCCTTCCCACCTACCTTCCTCTCACCCCAGCCACCAATAACCTTAGCCCAGTCACCCACTCATCTTACTCAATTCTCTCACCCATTGCCTCACCTCACTCCAGCCACGCACTGCTTCATCTCATGCACCCATTGACCCACCTTTTGCCTCATGTCACCCTTCGCAATTACCAATTGTATCATCTCTCCCCACCAACGTGGGCTGGGACCAAAAACTGAACACACCACTGGAAAAAAGTGTCCTGCGTAATAAAAAAGTGGCCCACATATAAGAATAAAGTGGCCCAAAACACAGAAAAAAGAAAAAGTGGCCCAAAATACGAAAGAAAAAAGAAAAGAAAAAGTGGCCCAATTGGGCTTGAAAAAAGTGGCCTACTTCAGGAAACAAATACAATTTGAGTTTTGCCTTAATTGCCTGACTTGCAGTCCACCCACCACTATCTCACCTCACTCAACCCTGTCTCAACTCACCTTACCCCATAAACCCACTGTCTAACTTCACCTTACCCAGCCACACTCACCTCTCCCTTCCCACTACTTACTCTCTCATGTCACCCCACACGTCCCCCCACCTGCTCCCACCCACCCACTCACTCTCTCACCCCTATCACACCCCACCCAGCCACGCACTTACCCACATGCAGGAAATTAAAGGCATTGGCCAATGCTTGTCACAACTGGAGTGAGTGTTCGATGAACATACAGAGACAGTAAGAAGGAAGGAGCACAGGTGGGATAGCTCTGTATCCGACCGTCTGTGCCCAACCATGCGCTCTGTGACCCCACCATATACACAGGGACATAACACAAAACGAAGGGGCTCCCCTGCAAGCTGTGGTGAGGGGCCCCTGTAAGTCTTCTTTCATGGTTTTCAAATGTCAGCATTGGAGGCCAGTAGTTGATGGGGCCCTGTAACAGGTAGGGCCCCCTGCATTGCTGGGCTTGCAGGGGTGTGTGTTGCTTAAACCTTGAAATGAGCAGATTCTCTAATAGGGATGCAAGGCAAGTCTTTAGTGGTGCCAGAGCACAGTGGGCACGTCAGGCTTGAATAAGACAAAATTTCCTAACTTAGTACCGGGTTAGGGGGTGTTCCAGGGACACCTAGTGGTTAATCCAGGCTTGCACCAACATGACAACTAAATCCCTATGGAACAGACACCCACTTACCTTCTCCACTGGTTTTGTATTATGCCTCTTTCAGTACACCCTATACGATCTTGGTGAATAGTGCTGCACTTCGGCCAATGAAAAGCCATGTTATTAATGGCGCTTTTCTAGAATTGAACATTTCATAACAGGACGAGGAGAAACCACAGGCGTGACCATTTTGACATTAGGTGACCAGTCCTCACTGGACCAGATCTACCACTAACAGTGCCACTTTGCACCTCTAGTCACTGTTTCTTTGGGAACCCGCAACCGCACCCTCAAAGACAAACGCTAGCAAAGTTATATTTTTTACCGGCCTGAGGCGGCCCACGGCCATGATGCTCCCAGACAACTGGCTCCCCGGCTTAGGGGAAATCCAGCCGAGTCCATGGTACTTATTTTGCAGAGAATGGCACAGCACCGCTGTAAATAGTGTAGGAAACAGTAAAATTTGCTTGAATGCTATGTTTAGTTCATTTGCATGTGGGAGCCTTTTGGCTAGAAATGAGCATAGCAGCCTGTGTCACCAAACTAATTCATTTTCTGAAAGTCAAATTTATGGCAATAACAGGATGTCTGCTGAAGTAGGCACATTGGCTGTGCTAGGTAAATGATATGCCTAGACATGGGCAGGCCCTGAAAAAAAAATTCAGGTCAAGCCCAAGTCAAGCCAGCAACCTGGCTTGAAAAAGTCAACTCTCAGGTCAAGCCGTGTTGGGTGGGGGAGGGTAAGGATAACGTCAATCCAGCAGCACAATACATTTATCAGCATCTATTAGATAAAGGAAAGCACACACAAAGCCATCATTTTAAGGGGAGGGGAAAGAAATTAGACTGCTTCTATGCAAAGATTGTAAGATTATTAATGCATTCTTCTGTTAAAATCGATGTTGCTTTTAACGATTATTTCAAAGTGCATTCAAATTATTGTGGTTATAAAGCCAAAGTCAAGTCTGGAAAGATTGTTACTTTGCTTAATATAATTGTATTTTTTTGCTCTGTGGCTTTTAGAGGGGTACTCTGACCTAAAAGGAGCAAGGGCCTGATTCACAAAGGAGTTTTGTGCCGCTTACGTATTTCATCTGGGTAAGTTCTGTTGATTTCAATAGGACTTACGCGGACGAAATAGTAGGTGGCACGAAACTCCTTTGTGAATCAGGCCCCTAATGTGTAATGTGATTTAACTTGCACTAAGTTTGCATGCAATGGCATGCATGCTTTTAGAGCTCTGATGAGGTTAACATTTCCTCATCATCCCCTTTCCTGAAAAGAGATGTCAGCCATAGGTGGCTTCACGAGTTGCACCAGCTGAGAGCCAAAATAAATGTGAAAATGGGAAACATACGAATTAATCAAATTAAAGAAAATTAAAATAATATATGGCACATCCTAGAAAGTCAACACTTCTGGTGTTAACTGTAGGAAACTAGCATTCCCAGGGTTGTTTACAGAAACTGGAGCCAGCAGCCCTCTGAGAGCGTGAGGGGAGCTGCGCCCCTTACACATATGCAGATCGAGAGCAAGAATGCTCTCGATCTGCATATGTGTAGGGGGCGCAGCTCCCCTCACGCTCTCAGAGGGCTGCTGGCTCCAGTTTCACCCCCCCCCTTCCCCTGCTGAACTGCACAGCCTCACCGCTCTGTGACCAGGGAGGTTCCTCAAGCTGCACAGCAGGACTGCAATCACCCTCGCCCTATCAGTGTAATTAGCATTTCCATTGTAAAGTTTTTGTGCATATGAGAGCTTTAAGTGTCAATGGAATTCTCCCCCCAGGCCTAAGCGTCCTCCTGACAGAGCCTGCAGACGCGTTTTTTAAGGCAGCCGTGGCGTGGCCTGACTTGACCCGGGAAATGCGAGCACACCGGGTCCAGTCAGGCCACTGCTATGGCCCGGATTTTCCCTCGGTTCCGGGCCGGCCCGCCCATCACTACACCATTGTTGTATATACTTTATTATTTTCTAAATTCTATGATGACCATAGTTAGTTTAGTTTCTTCCCTGCGTCTGGACGCGGTGTGTAAGGAACTGACGTCAGGGGCCTCTGCTGGT
>JASBQH010110350.1:0-17079 GCA_030264935.1 Desmognathus ochrophaeus | reverse complement strand
CCCTCCCTCCCTCCCTCCCTCCTTCCTTCCTTCCTTTCCTCTCTCCCTCACCTTGATACCCACGAGCAATCCATCGTCCCTTCCGGCAATTCCGATGGCCCTGGCACCGCTCTTCTTAATTAACGAAGCGATTTCCTTGTTGACCAAACCGCATAACACCATTTCGGCAACCTCCAGCGTGGCCTAGGGAGGGAGGGAGGGAGGGAGGGAGGGAGGGAGGGAGGGAGGGAGGGAGGGTGGGAGGGGGGGTTGGTAGGTAGGGAAGGCGCCATGTGTGACGGAATGGACGACGAGTCGCTCGAAAGCGTATGATGTGGAGTTTCCTTCCTCTGTCCCTTCCTTCCTCTCCTCCCTCCCTCCCTCCTTCCCTCCCTACCTTGTCAGTCACGCGCAGGCCATCGATGAAGGAGCTCTCGACATTTAGGCGTTTGAGCATGGCCGCAATCTGCGGTCCTCCTCCATGGACCACCACAATATTGATTCCCAACTGTGGGGAATGGATGGAGGGAAGGAGAGAGGGTGGGAGGGAGGGAGGGAGGGAGGGAGGGGAGGAGCATGCTCAGATCTCGGTGTGCTGAGGATGACCGTAATGACTGTAATGACTGTAAAGACTGTAATGACCGTAATGACTGTAATGACTGTAATGACTGTAATGGCTGTAATAACGTCCCCATAAAGAATGGTAGGCAAGGAAAAGGGCAGACAAGATAGGGAGGGCGGAAAGGAGGGAGGGAGGAAAGGAGGAAAGAAGGGAGGGAAGGAGGGAGGGAAGAAGGGAGGGAGGGAGGGAGGGATAGAGGGAGGGATAGAGGGAGGGATAGGGTTAGGGTTAGGGAAGGAGGACCTACCTGCTTGAGCAAGGCAATGTCACTTGCGAAATTGGCCTTCAACACATCGTTTTCCATGGCGTGCCCCCCATACTTTACCACTACCGTAGCACCACGTAAACGCGCAATGTGAGGCTCGGCTTGGGCAAGGATGTCCTTATCGGTTAGCTGAGGGAGGGAAGGAAGGAGGGCAGGATGGGAGAGGATAGGGTGAGAGGAGGGAGTGCAGCACCACAGGGATGCAGCCTGGAATCATCCAGCGCACACACCGTTTCCTTCCTCGATAGTTTCATTTTATCGCAAATGCATTTATTTACCCCATCCAAGCCATAAACGTACATCAACTTCACCCGCTGCACTGGCCGCCTGCCGGACGATGAGGGAGGGGAAACGAGGCGCCGCTTTAAAGCTAGCAACCGCAGTAGCGGCAGTAAGCGGGCCTGTCGTCACCACACGAGCGCTCTCGCTGCTACTGCTAGGTGGAAGGAAGGAGAAGGCTTCAATG
This sequence comes from Desmognathus ochrophaeus, assembly GCA_030264935.1. Classification (NCBI taxonomy): domain Eukaryota; kingdom Metazoa; phylum Chordata; class Amphibia; order Caudata; family Plethodontidae; genus Desmognathus; species Desmognathus ochrophaeus. The sequence continues at coordinate 15,747 of JASBQH010110350.1, read as the reverse complement.
CAGCCCACCACAAGGAGGAATAGGGTGGCTAAAATGCAGAGGTAGAAGGAGGAAGCAGGACATTGCATTATGTGATGGCGATGGCCGAGGCCGTCCTCTTGGTTGTGTTGTGGGAAAAGTAGCGGAGAGATAATAAATAACAATATCTTGTCGTCTAAAATGAGCACGTCCTGAACACATGGACACGCACAGATGTCCACTATCAGACACCCTTTCTTCCAGCAGGGCCTGCTGAAGAATAAAGTCCAGCGGCAGTAAGTTGCGGTGGGTTCGTTCTTTCCCAGTGCGGGTGAGTTGAAGCAGACCTGTCCTTTATCACGACGAGAATATACGATTTATTACATATAAATATATCATCCTTTATTTTCCCTGTCCAACGTTGTTGATGCTATGCATTGAGCTATCACATCGAAGATAGCTAGTTCTCTGTCCCCCCGTCTGCTTCTTATTGTGTTGACCACATGAAATACGGTGATTTTCCTCGCCACTCAAACCTCAAAAACCTCCCCTCTCACTCACTTGTATATAGTTTTTTACTTTATGAGTGCAATACATCCGTGTTGTGGATGTCAAATAGTAGTCAAAGGCATCATGCACGACTACAAGCCGTCATGGTCGTCCTTTCCTGTGACCATGCAAGAGTACTGGCTGACATGGTCAGTGGAGATCGGGATAGTGCATGATCGGGGTAGTGCATGATGTACGAAATTATAGTTGTTTAGAGAGAGTGGGGCGGAAGGCGGGTAAGTGCCTGAACTGGATCAGACGTAAAGGATATTATTGAAGAGGGTCTTTCCGGAGAGAACTTTTTGGACCATGAACTACGGTTAGACAGGGTGGTTTCATTGTTTCATTTGTTTCTTTGCCCCTCTCTCTCCTTTCCCTCCTCCTTCTCTCCTTTATACTCGATCGCTCACGCTCACGAATCTTACCCCCTCCTCCTTCCTCCCCCCTCCACTGCCACTACTCCCTCCCAAACTTCCCACCCCCGTCCCTCCTCCTCCTCCTCCTCCCATTTCATGAGACCAAGCCAGCAGACATGCCTTCGGGTGCCAGGCGAGAGCATTAACACCTCCCTCTGTCTTGAGCAAAGCGAGTTGTTTTCCCGAGGCGACTTCCGTGACGTCGATGCTGCTGCTATCCTCCGAACCGACTGGCAAGAAGGATTGAGATGGGAAAATTAAGATTAAGATTCCGATATTATGATTAACATATTAAGATTGCAGTTTATTATGATTAACATATTAAGATTGCAGTTTATTATGATTAACATATTAAGATTGAAGATTGAGAAATTGAGATGAAGATATTTAGACATTGATATTGATATAATGATAATGATAATGAGGTTGGGATTTGAATTTATGATATCGAAATTCAAATCATTAGTGAGAAATTACGATTGGCGTTGAGAGAGAGTAATGAGTCATCTCACTTCCCAATACTCAACGAACAGGGAGGGTGGGCGGGAAGGAGGGAGGGCAAGGGACAGGCACAAGCCCACACACCCTCATGCCTACCTGCGAGCCATCGGCCGTCGTAGGAAAAGTCGAGGGAAGAAACGGCCGTGTTGAAACGGTCCATCGTCCGTAACGGCAGCAGTTCTTCCAAGCCCCATATGGAGACGAGGCCATCAGCGCTGCCCAAGGCCAGGTGCTGGTGGGTAGGGTCGAGGGAGAGGGCAAGGCAGGTGGAAGTATGGGCCTCTGTGGTAAACACCGAGTCCTGAAGGGAGGGAAGGAGGGAGGGAAGGAGGGAGGGAAGGAGGGAGGGAAGGAGGGAGGAAGGGAAGGAGGATGGATCAGTCAAGCCTCCAATGGAAGAGCAATTGTATGTCACTAGCTAGGAATGGGAGGGAGAGAGGGAGGGGGAGGGAGGACGAGCACGACTTACCCCGAAAAACAAGACGGCAGTGACCGAGACAATGATGGCGATGTAGGAAGGGACGAGCTCGTCGAGAAAGAGAGGGAGGGCCTCTGCAGACGCCGAATTGAAGAGAAGTAGCGTCACGAGCAGCAGGTGCTTCCTGTGGAGTAACGGTAACAACCGTTTCGCCTGCCGTTGTTCCTCCTCGGTCCCCACTTTCTCCTTTATCTCCAGCTCCAATCGTTCCATTGACATGAGACCAATAGTCAGGCCTGAGGGAGGAGGCAGGATGGGCGTGAGGGGAAGGGAGGGAAGAGGGGGAGGGAGGGAGGGAGGGAGAGAGAGAGGGCGAGGGAGGGAGGTCACTCACTTACCCGAAGCCATGGCGGCACCCAGGACACAGAGCAGGGCTAGGGTCAGGGCGACCCAGCTCGAGGGGTCTTGAAAGGTGGCAAAGCCGTGTGAGTCCTTGGTGGGGGGAAGAGGATCCTCTGCTGGACGCTTCTTGACGGCTGCTTTGTCTGTCTCTGCCCCTCCCTCCCTCCTTCCCTTCGTCGGTTCTGGCTTCCGTTGGCTTTTACGTCGTCCCTCCTCTTGGATCCTCTCTTCCTCCTTTTCTTCCTCGTCCTTGTTAAGCAGAAGGTCGTCAGCTGACCGTGTGTGGACAGCTTCTCTGTCGTGGATGACGGCAAGTGGAGCCGGGAGGGAGGAAGGGAGGGAAGGAAGAGGGGATGCGGTGATGTCTTCCTTTCCCGCACGAAGAACACGACGATGGTGATGGCAGTGATGGGGGCATGCCAGGATGTGACAGAACCTGGTGGCATTTTGTTGGGAGCCGAGAACCTGTGGGAAGAGAGGAGGGAGGGAGGGAGGAAAAGGATGAGCGAGCGATTGGAAGTGAAGAAGCTTGGCCTCGTAGTACCGACCAAATGTGGTCTCCCAATAATGCAAACGCACCTGCATGCAATGCTGCATCCACCCCTCTTTTTCCGCATCGTCTTTCCATGCCTGTTTCCAGTCCGTCTCCTCTTGCGCCCACCCTTGCTGCTGATGCAGCTGCTGATGCTGCCGCTGATGCTGCTCAACAGACCGGCGACGAAGGTGATTGGAGGGCAGCGAAGATGCATCAAGAATCTTGCCACCTAGGTCATTGCTGCTGCCACTGCTGCTGCTGCTGCTACTACTTGTGTGTGCCCCTGCTGGCGGTACCAAGGTGACCAGCAGGACCGCAAGGACGGCAAATGTGCATCCGCGCTCGATAGCACTACTGCTGCTGGTCGTGAATCTCTTGTTCCCAATGCTAGTGATGCTCGTACTGCTCACACTGCTGCTGCTGGGGCTCCTGTCGCCGCGGCTATCGCTGCTGCTGCTGCCGCTGCTGCTGCTGCTGCTGTTGCCTCCCCATTCTGCTACCATGCCGTGTGGCGCAGGGTGCTGATGAGTCCCTGTGTCTCGGAGTTTATAAAATGCAAGGAAAGGCGCGGGTGGGACAGGGAGATCGATTCGTGTGGGTCGACGCCGAGGCTACTCCTTCTGCTCCTGATACTGGTGTTTGGGTGCTCGCAATGTAAGGAGAGAGTTCCTCTTCTTAGTCAAGTGTGGGTAGTTTTTTGAGTGCGTTATGAGAGAATTTTCCCAGTAGACGAGTGAAATAAACTTGTGGTGGACACCATCAGAACATGGTAGCACTCCTGATAAAGACTTTGATCACCAAAATATCGCGGTTGCCCCCCCCCGATGTGGAGGAAAGGGTGGCTGAAGAGATTCAGCAACGACTCAAGCCGCCCGTCCAATCAATGCTGTGGCGCAGATTCAGTGCACAAAGACCCACAGAGATGTTGAGTTGCTGCTAGTACCAAAGTTCCAACTATACTCATAACATGAGGGATGTGGCGCGTACGTATATAAACCTTCTCGCGACGTGTTAAGTGATGGCGAAAGTGGTGTGTGTTCCCACGTCCGGCAGCGGGAGAGTGTCACCGAAACCCAAGAACAAATTTGGGGGGCACACGACAGCTGACGAGACTGCTGATGCTGCACGTGGCAGGCCAATTCGTTTTTGCGTTGTACAACACAGGCTGGTATTAATAAACAAGGAAGTTGGGCATACATGTAGGAAAACTCTTATTATATAAAGTTGAAGCGACTTTATGTCTATCATCTTCTACTCTAGGTACACACAAAGTACTAGGCAAGTCTTGACTTGACCTGCCTTCGTGCTTTCTATTATATATTTTTATATTTATATATATATATATGTACATATATTCAGATTCTGTTGACATAGTTGGTCAGTTCAGTCAATACCCAAGGTGCTTTTCAAGCACAGTTTCATTTATCCTTGCTTTGCCGGCATGGAAAGAATTAATGCCGGAGTCGATCACAGCAATATGCATAGAGACTATATCAGTGTCTTCTTGCTGTGACTGCAGTTGGTTTGCAATCTTTCACATCATTCAGTGTCGTGTCTCGATCGTTTTACCTATCGCCTGCGCTATTATTGCGAGTTATTTGTCTCATCTGCTCAATAAACCCTTCTTCTTTGGCCGCCCTCGCCCTTGTGCCATACCGTCTTACTCGCTCTCCTAACCTCCCTGAGCCCATCAGCCCATCCTTCCTCGATCCCTCCCTCTCTCCTTTATACCTTTTCTACCGTCCTCGCTTGTGTTCAAACCATCAAGACCCTCCTGATCAGATCTCCATAATTCTTATCTCCCTCCCTTCGGGCATCCCTCACCACACCCATCCACGCCTCATTCATCACCACCAATAATGCCTTCCCTCTCTTCCCCTCCTTCTCATCCCCTGCATTTCCTTACAAGTACAATCTCTTTAAGTAGACCCCCGACGGTAGCCTCCCTTCCTCCTGTCCTCCATTCTTCTCTCCCTCCCTCCACTCCTCCTTTCCCCCCTCTCCATCCAAGGCGACTAAGGCGTCCACTATTTCCCTTATCCCGTGGCCCCCCATCTGGTTGATGGGAAGAGGCAGCACCCGAAGGCAAGGAAGAGGGGAAGGGAAGCATCGGCGGGGCGGCCCTCCCTCCCCCTCTTTCAATCCTCCACCTATCTTTATCCTCCCCATAAGCCCCTCCACAATGACGTCAAAGCTTCCAATTCCTCCCTCCCTCCCTCCCTCACTCTCTCTCTCTCTCCACTATCTCCCAGACAAATCAAGGGAACTGAGGGTGGGAAGGAGGCCGCGAAGGAGGACGGCTGCAAACACAGGAGCAGACATGAGGCTGATCGGCGCGAACAAAACAGAGAATAGTCAGAGCCTCCATGACCGTCTCGCCCTCCCTTCCCCCCTCCTGCCCTCCCATCCGCGATTCGAGAGGTGGTGTTCTCCTCGTCCTCGCCTTCCTTCTCTACCTGCCCCATCATCCCTACCTCCCTCCCCTTCTCGGCACCGGCACTCAACAAGGGCGAAAATAAACAATTCCGCTTCTTCTAGGCGGCGGCATCTGCTTGACTGGAACGTTTCCTGTTGCGACGGCGGCGTTTTTTGAATGTGTCCATGGATGCTGTGTGCGCAAGTGGTAAGCCTCGTTTGGCTGCGATAGGACGGGGGGGTAGATGGACCGCGAGATATTGAGGGATGGGATTCACGAAGGGAGAGCTCCAAAAAGAGATGCAAGGCTGGTTTGGCTGCCGTTGAGCAGGGGGTTAAGGGTGAAGCACAGAGGGGATTGGAATGAGAACCAAAGAGACGCGGACAGAATAATCGTGTGTGGCACTTTTCTCTCCCCCACACAAACGCCAAAAGAAAAGGACAGGCCTGACGTGGCTTCTACTAGTTGGCGCGTAATGAGGGCCTTGTGGAAAGGCATGACAGAGGAGGAAGAAGGAATGGCGGCAAGCTTTCCTTCGCTGGACCAACGGAATGGCAAAAGAAATATTGAACATAAAATAAATAAACGTTTCTTTTTGAATTCTTGAGTGTGCCATCTCTGAGCGGCTTTGTTCTCACATCCAGGATGCATGAACACCATGAACACAACAGGACCCCTTCCTCAGCTCCGTGCGTCTGTCTCCCTGCTCCTCCACCTGACCCTACGCACACATGCCATGATACCACCGTCTGCTTCGATCAGCAATATCTTTTTGATCCAGTAATCCCCCGGGCTTAGTGATCAAACCCTCCGCAGAGCAGCAGCAGCAGTAGCAGTAGCAGCAGTAGCAGTAGCAGTAGTTGCAACAGCAGTAGCAGTAGTAGCAGCAGCAGCAGCAGTTCTACTACATCCCCCTGGTATACTTCTCGTCATGCGGCCCTTCAGCAGCAGCATCAATAGAAATAGTGACAGGACTTGCCACACAGCCAATACCTCGGGCTCGACACCCCGCCAAGACACCATCACTGCTGCCTGCCTCCCTCCCTCCCTCCCCCCATTCCCTACTTCCCCCCCCCCTCCCAAGCCTCCTCGTCGTTTGTCCCTATTCTCTCCTTCCCTTCCTCCTTCCCTTCCTCCTCCTCTATCTATTTCCGCTCCGCTCGTAGAATCTCCTTGTCCTCCACGACGACAAGAGTCAAAAGAAACAGATGGGAAAGAAGACAAAAAAGAAGAATATGAAGAAGGAGGAGGAGGAGGAGCAGCAGCAGCAGCAGCAGCAGCAGCACTACCCACTGCCCTATCCCTTGCGACAGAGTGGCATGATGCCAGCCTCGCCCGAACACAGGTGAAGCTCTCCATCCCTCGCTCCCTTGCTTCCTTGTTTCCTTCCTCAACACCCCACAGGAAAGTATGCTTTCCCTTTCCTCTTTTATTCCTTCTCTTGTATTCACCCTTCTTCGCTTTTGCCCTCCCTCCCTCTCTCTTTCCTTCCGTCCCTCCCCTTGATCCCAGCGACGCATCCTCCGGGAGACGAGAGAGAAGCTTAAACACCTAGTGACGCCGGGTACGGGCTCGGCCGTGGCACACGACATCCAGGCAAGGGGCGCTCTGCGAGTAAGGAAGGAGGGAGGGAGGGACGAAGGGAGGGAGGGAGGAGAGGGACTAACGAGCTTCATCTCTCCATCTCACCTTCCCTCCCTCCCTCCCTATCTCCCGTCTCACCAGGCCGAAGAGGCGCGTCACCATCACGCCATCGCCCTCCTCCGTGAGCAGCAACAAGGCGTCTATGCAGCCGCCCAAGCCCGTCACCCTCCCTCCCACCCTCCCTCCCTCCCTCCCTCCCTTCCTTCCTTCCTTCCTCGGGGGGGAGGCAGGAGAAGGCAGTCGGAAGAGACGAAGAGAGCTAGGGCCTTGCTCGGCTTAGGGCTGGAGGGAGGGAGGGAGGGAGGGAGGGGGGCGTATGAGGGGGTGAGGGCGACCTGGAAGGCGATGGTGGAGGGGCTGCTTTTGGGGGGGGGAGGGAGGGAGGGACGGACGGACGGACGGACGGACGGAGGCTTTCCCGACATTGTGTGGAAACCGGTGTCGGCTGCGGGGGAGACGGAAGGAGGGAAAGGTGGATGGAAAGGAGGGGGAGAAGGAAGAGGAGGAGGGGGAGGGGGAAGAGGAGGAGGAGAAGGAGGACATCCACTTGCTTTGTTTTTTGCAGGGGTGAGGAATGAGGAAGGGAGAGAGGGAGGGAGGGAGGGAGGGAGGGAGGGAGGGAGAAAGAGAGGGAGAGTTTTTCCCTTTGACACTGTCAGTCTCTCACAACGTGATTTTTACCCTTCCCTCCCTCCCTCCCTCCCGCCTTCCCGCCCTCTCTTCCTCGGCCCAAACCAACCCAGCCGCTTACTCCACTCGTGAGCCGGGCGGCCACCACCACACTCCCTCCTTCCCTCCCTCTTCCCCTCCCTCCCCCTCCTCCTCCTCTTCCCCTTCCCCCTCACCACCACCCTCTTGTGCAGGGGGCCGGGAGGGAGGGAGGGAGGGAGGGAGGGAGGGAGGAGGATGCCTTCTGGGAACGCCTCTTTCGTGTTCCCCCCAACTTTTCCTCCCGGGCCTCACGGAGGGTAGGGAGGGAGGGAAGAAGGAAAGAGGGAAGGGAAGGAGGCGGAGGAGAAGAGGAAGAAAGGCACGGCGGCAGAGGCATGTGCACACGCGTATACCCACTCATTCCTCCCTCCATCCCTCCCTCTCTCCTCCCCCCTCAGAACAAGGAGAAGGAGGAGGAGGACAGCGAAACGGACAGGCATCCCCTGGGCTCGGCCATGACTAGTTTCGCCTTCTACCTGGAGGCGAGGTTCGGAGGGCGGGAGGGAGGGCGGGGGGATGTGCAGGCGCAGGAGATGGTGGAGGACGTGAAGACTTTCCTCTCCCTCCTCTTTTGCGCCCTCACTCGGCTTGGAGTCCCTCTCCGACGGCGGCAGCAGCAGCAGCAGTGGCAGTCCAAAGAGGAGAAAGAGGAGAAAGGGACGGACGGTGGAGGGGAAGAAGCAGTGGTTCGGTGCGTGTTCGCCGTGATCCAGCCGTGGGTGTTAATGGTGTGTGGGAGGGCAAGGAGGAGGACAAGGGATGGATGGAGGAACGCCTGGCCGGTGCTAGGGTCGCTGCAGGAGGAGGAGGTGGTGGCGAGGTGAGGGAGGGAGGGAGGGGAGAGAGACGAAAACTCAAAAAATGCGAGCCTTCCTTCTTTGTATCACACAATTCTCACCCTCTTATCTTCCTTTCACCTCCCGCCCTCCCTCCTTCCCTTCCCCCCCCTCTCCCTCCTTCCCTTGTCAGGCTCGGCCTCCTCCCTTTCCGCCGGCACCATCCCTCCCTTCCTCGTGCCCTCTTCCTCCTCCTCTCCCTCGAGCAGGCCAGTAGCCCCGTGGAGAAGGCGCGGTGTCTCTGCCGAACCTTACGCTTGCTGGGAAGAGGAGGAGGATGGCGGGAAGGAGGGGGGGAGGGAGGGAGGGAGGGTGACATCTCCTCGGATGAGCTTTTGCCCCTGCTTCAATTTCTCTTGTACCAAATCTCCCGTCCTCCTCTCCGCCCTCCCTTCCTTCCACCCACCCTACCTCCCTCACCGCAGCAGGAAAAAAATGAGGTGAAAAGGAAAGAGGGGAAGGAAGACCTTTCGTCCTCGCTCCCGCCCTCCACCTCCTCCTCCCCCGCCTCCTTCCCCCCGGCCTCCTTCTGCCACTCCCTACCCTCCTTCTCTTACTCCTTCCTTTCCTCCCTTCCCGCCCAACTTGATCTGATTGAGCGCTTTCTTCCTGAGGAGCTGCTGGGACGAGAAGAAGGTTTTTGCCTCTGCACCTTCCAAGCCGCCCTGCTGGACCTCTGTCACTCGAGAGGAGGGGAAGGGGGTGGAGGAAGAGTGGGAGGGAGGGACGGAGGGCGGGAGGGAAGACGGGAATCTTTCAGGATGGGAGTGTCGCGGTCATTGTCGCTATCCAGTGATGCATCTTGGTGAAGGAGGAGGAGGATGCGGAGGAGAAGAAATGCGGTGTCAAATTTTGTGTCGTTAAGGAAGCAGAAGAAGAAATAAGAGAAGGAGAAGGAAAGGCTGGAAGAGGAAAAAGAGGGAATGGACAAATAGAAATGATGCAAATGAACGAACATGCAAATACTACCGGACGAGGGCTTCCATTGCCTTTTCCTTCTTTGTCTCAGTCGGCAACAGGAAAGCAACATGCCAGGCAGGTCTCTGCCTTGACGAGAACACATTTATTTAAGTGAAAGCAGAGAAAGTCTTCTACGTGACCATGACCATTTTTTCCCTCCAGACGGTGCGGCAGGTAAAGCTCATGCGAGCTTTGGATCATACAAAACTTTGCGTTTCCCGTCATCCCAAAAGATAAATTTAAATAAATAGGTTCAGACCTTTGAAGGCATCTCAAGCACGCTTTAGGTATATAATAGTTTGATGCACAGAGTGCTACTCTAGCATGTTTTACGGCTTGTCTTGTCTCGTCTCGTCTTATTTCTTGCAGGAAAAGTTTGGGGTCTCCAGAGCGGATTTTCCCGCCCTCCACAGCAGGCGCGAAATGTCGTTTCGACACACTTCCATCCGTCTCTCTGTGCTTACCCCACACTCAATCCCCGTTGCCTACGAAGGGCAGGTTTCTAAGCTCTCCTTTCTTGTTGTTGTGGCGTGACGCTCGCAAGGAACAGCAGACGCCATGGGTCTACAACGCCAGGCCGCCGCCGCCTCCTCCTCCTCCTGGTAAGTGGTGCGCTTTTTTACCCCCCCTCCTTTTTTCTCCTTGTCCTCAGTAACCATCTTCTCTAATCCGACCCAATCACCCAAGCAGCAGCAGCAGCAGCAGCAGTGACAACAGCTGCAGGACCACGGGCAGCGCCAGCTTGCCGCAACATAGCATGCGTCGACGCAGCGGCAGCCTCTCCCCATCCCTCTCCTCCCTTGCAGCCTCCCCTGCCTCCTTCCTCCCCTCCTCCTCCAGCATCGCCATCCTCTTTCTCGCACACGACGGGGTCGCCAATCCGTCCTTGTGGGAAGCCTGGCGCTGTGCTTCTGGTCAGTCATTCGCATCCCGCATCCACTTCTTCGTCTTCCGCAACGAGCGCCTGGCCTTCCCTCCCTGTCCCTTCACAGATAATCACGACCTGGGCCTGCGCCTGCCTTCTGCGTGGTGTCGCTCGTCCACCGTCCACGCCCTTATGCAGTCGCTCCAAGCTGTCTTGGACCAGGGCCCCGAGTCCATCAAGGTATGCTGCCCTCCCTCCCTCCCTCCCTCCCTCCCTCCCTCTCTCCCTTCTTCCCTTACTTCCTCTCTATCTCTTGCCCTCCCTGCCTTGATCCCTCTCCCCCTTCCTCCTGACCATCCTTCCTTCTCTTGGCTACAAACCAGTTGATGTGTCTATGTCTGTCTACAGTCTTACCCTTCTTCCCCTCCCTCCCTCTCTTCCTCTCTCCCTCGCTCCTTCCTTTCAAGACCATCTATGTCGTTTCTGGCCGCGATGTGCCCCTGCAGCCGCCCTCCCTCTTTTTCTCCACCCACCACACCAACACCGAGGGGGCACATTACGTCATCCCTCCCGGCCGCTCGATAATTTGCAAAGCCCAAGAAAAATGGCAACGCACCCTCAAGAAGAAGGTACCTCCTGCCTTCCCACCCTCCCTCTCTCCCTGGCCTATCACAACGCGCACGCTCAGCCCCGTTTCCTCTCCCTCCCTCCCTCCCTCCCTCAATTCCTCCCTCCCTCCCTCCCTCCCTCAGTCCCTCTGGCCTGACCCTTCCCCCTTCGAGGCCGCTGTCCGCGATTCCATCGTCTGCCACAACACCTTCCTGGCCCTCTCCCGTGCCCATGCCCTCCTCCTCCTCGCTTTCCCTCGTGCCTTCCCCTCCCACTACAAGAAATTGCTGGCGATGGGTGAACGGGTACGCACGCAGCCCCTTCCTCCCTCCCTCCCTCCCTCCCTCCCTCCCTCCCTTCCCTCATCCGCCTCGGGCCCGTCATTATGACACTCATATCTCTCATATCTCACGTACGTCCCCTCCGATAAATATCTGGTCCTCCCTCCCTCCCTCCCTCCCTCCCTCCAGCGGGACCTGATCCCCATCACCTGTCCGGAGGAGTGGCTCGTGGGCACCATGCTGGCCCTGGTGGTCGGAGGGAGGATGGAGGAGGTCCTGAGGGAGGAAGGGAGGGAGGGAGGGAGGGAGGGGGAGGTGGGGAGGAGATGGTCGGGGGGGAGTGCAGGCTCGGCGTCGTCGGTGGGGACGGACGGGGAGGAGGAGGAGGAGGAGGAGGAGGAAGAGGTGGAGGGCAGTTACGAGGAGGGTAGTGACGAGGAGGAGAAGGAGGATGGGAGGGAGGGAGGGAGAGAGGGAGGGAGAGAGGGAAGACAGAGTTTGTTTTCGGCAGAGGAGGAGGGAGGAGGAGGAGTGATCGACTGGCCCTTGACCGACCAAAGCCGGGAGCGGTGAGTGTGAGGAGCGGAGGGAGGTAGGGAGGGAGGGAAAAAGATTGTTAAACGTTCGACAAAATACAAAGATAGATAGACTCGCGTACTCATTCTTCGCACTTCCTCTTCCTCATCCCTCCGTCGACTCTCCCTCCCTCCGCCCCTCCCTCCCCTCTCTCCTCCAGACTGGAAGATCCGTCCCCACTTACGTGGACGTCCTTCGAGGGCGAGGCCAAAATTGTCTTTTATTCGAGGCGAGAGACGCGTCTTTGGACCCTCAAGGCCGCCCTGGAGGAGGGACGAGCCAATGGCCATCTCTTCTACCGGAAGGTGGGCAGGCTCGAGGGAGGGAGGGAGGAAGAGGGGGAGTGGGAGGTGAGGAACCTGTGTGAGTTCTTGTTTGGCTCTCAGGCAGGGAGAAAGTGGAATGAGGGAGGGAGGAAGGGGGAAAGGGAGGGAGGAATGGAGGGAGGGAAGAAGAGGCGGAGGTACCATTTGAGGGTGCCGACGAAGCTCTGCGTGGGTGGGTTATGTCCCTGGATGGGCGTGAAGGAGGGAGGGGGGGAGGAAGGGGGGGAGGAGGACATGTTGGCTCGGGCGAAACGGTTGGAGGCGTTGGCCAAGGGGCGACGCTGACACTGAGAGGACTTTGGAAGAGGAGAGAAGGAGGAGAGCAGGAAATGTGCTTTAGAGGAAAAGAAATGTGCTTGAGGGATTTCCACTTTACAGAGAGAGGAAGGAAGAGAAGAGGTGTACTTTTAGCAGTTGGCGTTTGAATGGAAGAGGGATAGAAAAATCGGAATAGGAGGGCAAAAAGAGGCGCGCGTGGACAGGAAGACGATGGGGGATCCATCGTCGTCCTTGTCGGCGTTGCGGCAGATGTTGCTGCTGCTGCTGTTGCTGTTGGTACTGTCGTTGTTTCTGTTGTTGGCGTTCGAGATCGTTGGACGGCTTCTGAGGCCATCTCCTCCGCAAAACATATAATACGACTGCAGGAAAGGAAAGGCAGGGGGCAAATTAGGCGAGACGTTGCATTATATTAGAAAAGCACCCAAAAACGAAAGTCATCATGAATGAGGGGCGACAGAATATACATCGATCATCGCTCCTTTTCTTCTTCTTCTTCCTCCATCTTAGGTTCTTTGTGGAATAGACATTCCTCCCCTTCATCTTCCTCCCGAAGGGTTCTCTTGTCAGAGCCACCCTCTGACCTCCCTCCTTCTTCTCATCTATCTTCCTTCTCTCGTTGCCCTGTCCGTTATTTACCGTATCACGGCGTTGCTCCTCTCCCGTCACTCTTGATCGTCATTCGACTCTTGAGATCCTCCTTTTGTCCCTGTGTCCGCCTCCTTTTCCTTCGACTCTCAGGATGCCCCCCTCCCCTCACCCTTCATCGGTCAGCACTGAGGATCCTTCTCCCTCTCACCCACCTCCATCGCCGGCCAAAGACACCATCCACACCTTTTTCCTCCTCCCTCCCGCCCTCCCCTCCTCCCTCCCTTCCCCCTCCTCCTCCTCCTCCTCCTCCTCCATAACTCTCATCAACGGCATGGCCATCGCCGCCCGCTGTACCCACTCCTCCCTTCCTTCCTCCCTCCCTCCCTCCCCCAAGGCCGCCTCAACAGTTTCCCGTTGCAGCACCAAAGCAAGGAGGGACACGAGGCGAGGTAGGGACAGAGGAAGGGGCGCACTCTTGTACACGAAATCGAGTACGTGCATCAGCGCCCTCGCCCCCGGGGGCAGTGTCGCGACAGATGCACCTTGAAGCAAGGTCAGGAGGGAGGGGCTGAGGGTGTAGTAGTGCCAGCCCGCGCCTTCCGCGCCTTCTTCCCCTCCCTCCTCGCCTCCGCTTTGCCCCCCTACGCCCTGGGAGGTTGGAAGGGAGGGCGGGTTTGTGAAGAGGAGGGGTGTGTGGGTGATCTCGTGCCAGAGCTGGTGGTCCGACAGGGGGGGAGGGGGGTAGCCGAGGGAGGCAACGTGGCCCGCGAGAGTCTCTCGTGTGCTCAGGCCGAGGGGCTGATGCGCGACAAAGGCGGCGAGGAGGAGGGGGAGGGGGGAGGAGGAGGAGGGAGGAAGGGGGAGGAATGGGGTTCGCTCGACGATGATAAGCTCTTCCTCCTCCTCCTCCTCGTCCCCCTCCTCTCCTTCGACCTCGGTGACAGCTGCTGCTGCTGCTGCTGCTGCTGCTGCTGCTAATGATGATGATGATGATGAGAGAGATGTTTGTCGTACTGCTCCTGCTGCTGCTGCTGCTGCTGCTGCTGCTGCTGATGTCTCTGCGTCTTCCACCTCTTCTTCCCCGTCGTTCTCGTCTACCTCCGATTCGTAGGGCTCCTCCATGGACAGCTGCCAGGCCTTGCTCCTTTCCTCCTTCTCCTTCCTCCTCCTCCTCCTCCTCTGCTCCTCCTCCCTTTCCTCTTCCTCGTTCTCTGTGTTCTCCTTCCCTTTTCCCTTCAGCAGCCTCCGGGCCTCCTTCTCCCTCGCCAACCGTTTCTTCCGCCCTTCCCTCTCCCAGGGCACGAGCGCAGGAGGAGGGGGAGCCGCGCCAGAGGGAGGAAGGGAGGGAGGGCGGGGGGGGGAGGAGGGACGGATGACGAGGAGGGGGGGGAGAACATCGCCTGAAGTGTGGCAAGAAAGAGTGGGAGGGAGGGAGGGAGGGAGGGAGGGAGGACTGCTCGCCCTTGGCACCTCGACTGGTGCCGCTCTGGCCGGCGACGGCCAGTGAGATCCCACTGTGGGGGGAGGGAGGGAGGGAGAGAGGAAGGGAGGGAGGAAGGGAGGGAGAGAGGGGATGAGAAAATGGAGAAAAGATCATTTCTTAGAAGAGGTAGAAGGACACACAAGGAGGAAAGAGGATTGAAGGGAAGGAGGGAGGGAGGGAGGGAGGGAGGGATGATGTGGAGAGAACGCCGGCGGTGTTTTCCCTCTTGCCTGCTTACGTAAGTTTTTGCTCTCCCCTTTCCGCGTCCACGAGCGGGAAGACAGAGAGGGAGGGAGGGAGGAAGAGAGGGTAAGTGGAGGTCTCCTCATTTCCGTGTGGAAAAGAGTGAATGAGCCTACGTCTTGATCGTCCCGTTCCCACCTCCTCCCTCCCTCCTTCCCTCCTTTCCTTCATCTATTTCCCATCCCCTTCTCTCCCTCACAGCAGTATATAGTTCCAACAGGTTTGGGGCAAGTTCTGCTTTGTAGTGCTTGTATAAGTCTACACCTATGCCATCTCCCCCTAGTGCCTTATTGGATTTGAGATCTCTCAGCGCTATCTTGACTTCCTCAAGTGTAATCTCAGCCTCCAGAGCCAGTGCTGCAGCTGGATCAATCTGAGGTAGATCTATCCCATCTAGTAATTCCTTTATGTGCCCTATATTAGCTGATTGTCTCTCTGCATATAGCTGGACATAAAAGCTGTGAAAGCACTGCAGTACACCTGCTGTACCAACTTTGTGCAGCAGAAAGTAGAGTCAAAAAGATACAATACAGCTTTTTCTGTTGCACTACCAAACCTTACAGACTCCCCTTTCACTCATGCTTAGTACTCTGTTGATGCTAATCACTATGTTTGATGAATGCTTGCTAAAATGCTACCCTCATTTAGGGGAGTTTCTCGTTACCCTGCAATGGATTTTTTGTTGATATCTACAAGAAAACTATTGATTTTCCATACTTTGGAGGTTGATGATAGAGAGGCGATTAGCAACCTCGTTCTCTACTATGTAATGTATGGACATGTTTGATTTTTGTTATAGAAATGAAATGAATACTGTGAAATGAAGACTCTACACACGTTGATACAAGCACGCCAATAGCAATTGCATTGAAGCAGTGCGCCTAGAAAAACTATTTCCTCCTGATGATAATTCTTAAAGAAATTAGCACAGAAAGAAACAATTGTAGAGGATGGGCTGTGTTTTTAATAATTGTTTGTGATACTTGGTTTTTCACTTTCCTACTTTCTTTGCACAAGGTGCTTTACACCTTTTTTATTATTATGTGACTTGTGTTTGAGAGTCTGTCTTGTATTTGTATCCAAATAGATGTATTTTTGTAATTTTTCATAATTCTTTGTATGAATAAAAGGAGACCTTACAATTTATAGGG
>JASBQH010110349.1:15759-36223 GCA_030264935.1 Desmognathus ochrophaeus | reverse complement strand
TGAACGCAGTTGCCCACGCCCTCCCGGACCACTCCGACGCCAACCGCCTCGCCGATTTCGCCGCCTTGCACCTCGACCGCCATGCCAACTACATTCGCCTCCACGGCGCCGACATGCCGGAGGTCTCCCACTTCCGAGCTACAAACCCTGCTTAAAGCATTTTTCGTTTGATCATCCGCATAAGGTAGGGCGGGACCGCCGGGCACGCCGCGTTTCCCTCATCACACAGTACGGCTAACTAAACGAAAAAAGCTCTAGTGGGCGCGAAAAGCCACCATCCAAGCAGCCCTGCACCCGCGACCGAAGATCCCTAGAGCACCAGGCGCTCGCTCGTCCGCTCGACCTCCACGCGACCCGGTGCCGCACGCCAGATAATCCGGGCCCCCGGCTTATTCTGCGCGTACTTGTATATCCACTTCATAAATACAGAAAGTCGATTCCTCATTCCCACCAGGGTGACAAGGTGAATTGCCAGCCAAGCGAACCAGGCCACAAAACCGGAAAACTCGCGCCCCATGGCAGATGCCACCGCTCGGCTCCTCCCAATCGTAGCCATCTGCCCCTTGTCCCTGTACACGAAGGACTCGCGCTCAGCGGCCACGCCTTGGCTGCGGCCCCTCGTTATCTCCGCCTGGATGAGTTTCGCTGCATGCTTCGCCATCTGGATTGCCGCCGGAGCCACCCCCGGCACCTGCTTCCCTTCCGCATCTTCCAAGGCAGCGATGTCCCCGATCGCAAAGACGTTCGCGTACCCCGGCAAGCTGCAGTCAGGCTCCACCTTCAAGCGACCTCCCTTCGCTTTCGGCGTATCAAGTTTCTCCACCACCGGATTCGCGGAAACTCCAGCCGTCCAAATGATGTTCTCCGCTTCGATCTCAAAATCTTCGAATACCACCTTGCGGGCTTGGATATCCTCCACCTTCTTGCCTGTCATCACTTGCACACCGAGCCCCTCCAGCTGACGCTTGGCGCTGGCTGACAGAGATTCTGAATACATCGGCAAAACGCGATCCGCGACATCGACCAGGATTACGCGAGCCTGCTTCGGATTGATTCGACGAAAATCCCTCCTGAAGTACCGATGGGTCAATTCCGCCAAAGCCCCCGCCATCTCCACGCCCGTTGGACCTCCGCCGATAACCACGGCGCTCATCAACCTACGCCGTTCCGCGTTGTCCTCCGCAAGGTTTTCGGCCATCTCGAAGGCGCCGAGCACTTCGTTGCGAATCCGGTGAGCATCCGCCAAGGTTTTCAGTCCGGAAGCGTGCTTCTCCCAATCATCCTTCCCGAAGTAATTGGTGCGCCCGCCTAGGGCAATCACGAGATAGTCGTAGCTCAAGCTCTGATGCGGGGTCCTTACCAAACTCTTTTCCAAATCGATGTCCCGCACCTCATCCATCAAGACCTGCACTTCTTTCCGCTTGGAAAAAAGAGTCCTCAAAGGCTCCGCTATATCGGGAGCCGCAAGTCCCGCCGTAGCGACTTGGTAAAGAAGAGGCTGGAAGAGGTGGTGGTTCTCCTTGTCGATGAGCGTTATCTCTACGCCGGGGCAATCAAAGGCTTTGACGAACGCAAGTCCTCCAAATCCGCCCCCTAAAACTAATATCCTTTTTCTTACGCCTTCCATATCACCGTGGCTCCTCGTTGCTGGTTTAATGTTTAGCTTAACCTAAGGGCGGCTGATCCAGTGCAAAACGCCTTCTTGCTACGACACATTGCAACAGGAACAGCCGCCCCGATCTTAAGCTATATCAACGCCCTTCCGTTACGGGCGCCGGCTCCACGTGATCCGGTTCGTTCGGTTCGATCAGAAGCTGATGGGCAATGAAATACAGCACAATCAGCCCCATTCCGACTAAGATCAAAGGGATACCCAGTTTTCTAGCTTTACGTTCTTCTTCTCCCATAGCCTTACACGTAGCTAATACGATGCCACAGTCTCCGCTTCGCAATACGCAAGGGCTCTAGATACAACACCTCTCTCCCCTCACCAGCGGCGTATCCTTACCCTATAACAATACCGGAATAGAAATCCGTTCTATCGCATTTTAAGGCATCATCGCATCGATCGGCGCCGATTTAGCTACTGGGAAAGCAAAACATAAAACCAAAACGATCAACCTTGTAGAACCGTGAAAGAACTTAATAGATACGTAAAGAGAATCGCCCTCCCTGTCGCCCTCGCTGCCATTGTCATGGTGGGCGCCAATATGATCTACCGAGCAGCGACCGCCGACCCAGAGCAAGGAGAGCCCTCTCCTACCGCTGAAGCCAATGCAGCTTCGGTAGCCGACGAAGCCCCTGCCCAGCAGCCACAGGGAGAGAACTCCGAGCTAGCCCCGCAAGATCGGAACAACGAAATAGCCGCGTTGCGACTCACCTTGGACAAGCTTGACCAAACCGCTCCCGAACAGCCTTCGCAAGAAATCGAATCGCTGCGTAAGGAGGCAAACCAAAAGGTTTCAGCGCTCGAGGACGCGGACCCGAAAAATTGGTTGGCCCTGCGGGACGACGCCTACGAAACCGTCCAGGAATACGCGAGGGCAGTGGGTCAAACCAAGGAATAACTAAATCACTACAACGCACCCAACTCAGCAACCCCTACGCATTATGTTCACTTGGCACGTCTTCGCAGTCCTCGCTTTTATAGCAATCGCAATCGTCGTCGCTTCCTTTCTCAAGCAGAGAAAGCGACCCCACGAACGCACTCCTTTCGAGCGCGGCGTCACCTTCGACAAGCCCCAAGACGAAGGGGCCCAACCGCTTCCCAAGACGAAGCGTCAAAGCGCCCAAAGCAAAGCCCCCTCGACGCCTCAGCGAAAGGTCTAAACGGACCAAACGCAACCGCCTCGCGGCAACCTATTTAATCCAACCAAAGCAATAGCTAACAACCATGCAAACTCAGGACCCTCAACCCAACAAAGATCCAAACACGAAACATCCCCGACCGGACTTTCCTTCCAGCACGCAAGAAATGCCCGGGAGCGAATACGAAATGCAGCCCAAGGCAGACCACGGGGAAGAAACCTACCGCGGTTGCGAAAAGCTGTCAGGACGCGTCGCCCTCATAACCGGAGGCGACAGCGGTATCGGCCGAGCCATCGCGATCGCCTACGCCCGCGAGGGAGCCGACGTCGCCTTCACCTACCTGAGCGAGGACGAAGACGCCCGCGCCACCGAAAACCTGATCATCGACAGCGGCCGCAAAGCCCTGCCCATTCGCTCCGACCAAAGCGAAAAAGCCAATTGCGTTTCCGCCGTCGAACAAGTGGTCGAGCAATTCGGACGCATCGACATCCTCGTCAACAACGCAGCCTTCCAAAAAACCTACGAATCCATCCAGGAAATACCCGAGGAAGATATTCGCCATGTATTCAAAACCAATATCGAAGCCTTTTTCCATCTCACCCAGTCCGCGGTTCCTCACATGAGACCGGGTAGTTCCATTATCAATACAACCTCCATTCAGGCGTTCTCGCCGAGCTCGTACCTCGCGCCCTACGCCGCGACCAAGGCTGCAATCGCGAACTTCACCCAGTCGCTCGCCCAAGAGCTCATCGATAAGGGAATCCGAGTTAACGCCGTGGCGCCCGGCCCGGTCTGGACTCCGCTCATTCCCGCTACCATGCCGCCCGATGCCGTCGAATCCTTCGGGAAGAACACCCTCTTCGGGCGACCCGCCCAACCCGCCGAGCTGGCTCCTGTCTACGTCTTCCTCGCCTCCGAGGAAGCGAGCTACATCACCTCCGAAATCTACGGAGTGACAGGCGGACGGAAACAACTCTAAACCCGTTCAAAGCAACGCCGACTCCCCCTTAACTCGGGGAAGTCGGCTTCTGCGTTTCTGACGATGAAGGTTGACGCTCCCTATCCTAGACAGCGTCGCCCCTTACTTGCTTGGCTTGCCGGGTCACGCTGAGCAGCCCTTCCTCGAAGGCATCCACAAACTTCTGGATCCCCTCTTCCTCCAAGTCCTGGGCCACCGCTTCAAGGTCGATTCCCAAACTGGAAAGCTTTTCGAAAACTCCTTCAGGTTCCTCGTCGCGCCGCTCGATCGCGTCCTTCTCCACCGTTCCCAGCTTCGCGAAGGCCTCCGCTGTGGATTCCGGCATGGTATTCACCGTTTCCTTTCCAACGAGCGCGTCTACGTAGTAACTTTCCGGATACCGATCATCCTTCACGGAGGTGCTCGCCCACAACAATCGCTGCGGCCTGGCACCCTTAGACTCAAGGGCGTCCTTCCAAGCATTTCCTTCCCTCAAATCCTTGAAATCCGAATACGCGGTTCGAGCCAAGGCGATCGCCGCCTTGCCCCGCAAGGCCTCGGCAAGCTCCAATTCAGAGGGCGAAACGGCAGCCGCCTCCAAAAGCCCGTCGACCTTGGCGTCGACTCGGCTCAGGAAAAAGCTCGCCACCGAAGCGAGGCGGTCCACTTCGCGGCCTTCCTTTTCCCGACGCCTCAAAGCCCGCAGGTAACACGCCGCGACCTCGCGATACCGAGAGACGGAAAAGATAAGCGTGATGTTTACGTTGATCCCCTCTACCAAGGCTTCTTCGATCGTTGGAAGGCAGTCTACGGTGGCTGGGATCTTTATCATCGCATTCGGGCGATTCACCTTCTTCCAAAGACCTCTCGCTGCCACGAGGGTCGCTTCCGCTTCCCGAGCCAAGCGCGGGTCGACTTCGATACTGACATAGCCGTCCCGGCCCTCCGTGTCCCGATACAAATCCTCGAATTCGTCACAGGCGCGTTGCACGTCGGAGACCATCAGGGCTTCGTAAATCGACTCGCTGGACTCGCCCTTGGCCACGAGGCTTTCGATCTCCTCGTTGTACAGGGTCCCAGATCGTACCGAGTCCGAAAACGTTTTGGGATTGCTGGTTATGCCTCTCAGGCCCTCTCCTTGGATGCGAGCGGACAATTCTCCATTGTGCAGCATCTCTCGCGTCAAATTGTCTAGCCAATAGCTCTGTCCACACTCCGCTAGCTTCCACAAGCGAACCGTATCGACTCCTTCCGAATTCATCATCTTCCTTGTATCTCCTTTTTCATTACTTTCCTGGTCGGATTTCGGGATCCGCTCCATCTCCTTGGTTGAGCACCTGCGTCGAACCCAAGCCCGACCCGCTCCCATCCAAATCGACAGATCCCCCTCTATCCATAACGCGCGCATCCACGCTCAATTCCTTGGCGGCCTTCTCGAAATCTTCGCTCTCCGGAGCTCCGGGGCGACTTTCGAGCGCCGCCAGCTCCATCGCCCGCTCCACCACCAAGGCCTTCTCGGGCTCGCCGATATGCGTACTCGCAATTCGAATACGCTCGCCGTTTTCCAGATCGATATCGATCTCTTGACCTTCCTTGTCCTTCATCTCCATCTCCCCCTTTACCTCTTCCAAACTTGATGCCACGAGCTCACGCCCCGAAACGAGACGCGAAACGCATCCGCTCGGACCCGTTTCGCCCTACAGCAATTCTATTGGCCTAGCGATAGGCGGCGAGGTGATCGGCCAAGTGCTCCACGATGGCCCGACAAAAATCGGGAAGATCGTCCGGATTACGGCTCGTCACCAAATTACCATCGACCACTACCGAGTCGTCCACCCATTGCGCTCCCGCATTCCTGAGGTCGGCTTCTATCGAGTGGTATCCAGTCATCTTGCGGCCCCGCACCACATTGGCGCTGACTAGGATCTGAGGCCCGTGGCAGATCGCGTAGACCGGCTTGTCATGCTCGAAAAACAATCGCACGAAATTCAATACTTCCGGCTTCGCTCTCAAGGTATCTGGATTCATGACTCCGCCTGGTAGCAGGAGGGCGGCGTAGCTCGCTTCGCTCGAGCTGGACAATACCTTGTCCACGGGGAAGCGATCCGCCTTTTCGCCGTGATTCACTCCTTGCACCTCTCCCTCCTCGAGAGAAATGACTTCCACCGTGGAGCCGGCCTTTTCCAAGGCTGCCTTAGGATCCACGAACTCAACTTGCTCAAATCCGTCAGCCACTAAAAGGGCCACCTTCGTTCCTGATAATTCAATCATAGTATTATATTCTCCCATTCTATATTTCTAGTTATCGACCCACGGAATCCATCCGTTAAAGGTCGCTACACAGCCTGCAAATGCCGCGCCACTAGGGGATCCAAACAAATGCTATAACGACTTATCCAGCGGCGCCTTTTTCTTCTTCAGCAGCCACCCTTCGAAGCGATGCAACAACCGCAGCAACACTACGCTGGACAAGGTCAGCGCCACCGCGAACACCCAAAGGTTCACCGCGGACGCGATGCCGATCGTCCCGCAGAAAAGAAGGGAGGCCGCCGTGGTCAAACCATGCACCGTCATCTTCTTCTCCTTTTGGATGATGGTGCCCGCCCCTAGAAACGCGATCCCGGTCACCACCGCCCCGATCGTTCGGAACGGATCCGCCTCCACCAGCTCCGAGAGCCCGTCCTGCGCGTACCATCGCACCAGGTATTCACCCACGTTGACCAACACGGACGAGGCGCCCGCGACGAGCATGTGAGTTCTAAATCCCGCCGGCCGATCGTTGAGCTCCCGCTCCAGGCCGATGACTCCGCCAAGGGCCATGGCTCCGAAAACCTTAAGCAGGAGAACGATCTGCTCCTCGACGCTCGCTACCTCTATCAGAACATCCATTCAAGCCACAGGCTTCGGGCCCGCCCTATCGCGTTCCTCGCTGGCCCCTAGTTCGAAAAGGACCACTTCTCCTGCATGGCGACCTCATCGGCGAGCTCGCTCACGAGGTTCAAGGTCTGCGAGTGGCCGAACAAGTCCTTGTAAAATAAGCAGCAGGACTTCAACTGGCCCACGATCTCGATCGCCTTCGAACGACTCAAGCCGCCATCGTCGGCCAGTCGGCGCAAGCTGGCAATGCCTTCGAGAATCGCCCCGCGCAACGCGAACGGCAACCAGAACTCCTTCTCCAACGCTTTCGCGATCCTGACGATCCAAGCGACGCAATCCGACAAGCTTCGGATGCGCGTTTCACGACTGTACGGGGGCGCCATCCGTCCCCGATCTTTATTGCGGATATCGATTTCTGGAGTGCTGCAAGCCGACGAGCGTAGTAGGTTCATTCGCGTTGGGTTGATGGTTAGTTGGTACAGGAATTCCCAGACCTTGGAGGCATGCCAAAGTCGAGGGCCCCTTAACTACAAGAATCGCGCCAAATTCCCTCTCCGCCGGCGTCCTTCTCAGTCCGCACCCCACCAGCCCCCTTTACAAAGGATTAACACGCGAATAAAAAAAAGGCCTTCCCAATCCGATCCCTCGAAGCCGCCCGCTTACGGGTAACAAATTGCCACTTTCCTTAATGCATCTCGCACCTACGATCCCTTGCGGCAAAAGGAAGCGCCCATTCCAGAGGCCAGCGATACTTCAAAACAAAGCTCGTGACCTGACCTAGGAGCGCCCCCTAGCAACGTCCCGCGACAACCCCAGCGCCGCGGAACGCCCGGTTAACCGTTTTCGCTTCACCGGCCCCTTGAAATTCCGCGCCCCTGCCAACGCTGCCCCTTTTACCTCGATCCGCGCAAAGCGGCGAACTCATTGTTTATCCGGATACAATAAAACGTTTCCCCTTCGCAAAGCGCACCAAAATAGAGGGAACACGCATGCGAAAAGCATGCATCCGCTCCCCGCGCCTTTAGCAAATATAAGTTTCTACTATATAGCAGAGGGCCTAGGGGCACGGAATGATACTTGGCGCGATGCTAGCAATAGGGTTCTCGGAATCGATCCTATCGGATCCCGAAACTGAAACTATATTATCTGTAAATAATAACCAACTGAACATGAAAATCTCACACATCATTCCTGCGACAATCGCAGCAACCGCAATCGCAACGACAGGATTCGCCGCAAAGGACGATTCCTCGAAATACAACCGCAACGACCAAAGCAAGCAAGCGAGCGCCCACTCGCAGTACGACCGCCACGACCAGAGCGCCATGGGATCGCAGCGCATGCACCGCGTGACGCAAGACTCGCTCGATCGCCAAGTCACCGCCAAGGACCTCATCGGAGCCTCCGTGTACGACAACGCAGGCGAAAAGATCGGCGACATCGCCGACATCGGCATCAGCGGCCTTCCCTCTTCCCTCAACAAGGGTCACATGGACAAGGATCGGAAGGAAAACAAGGGAACGCACCTGCCTGACGCCAACAGCCAGTGGGGCGAACTAGACCAATCCATGCAGAGCCAGTCGTCCATGCGTAGCCAGTCCATGCAGGGCCAGGGCCGCGTCACGGCCTTTATCTCCGTAGGCGGACTATTCGGCATCGGTGACGACATCGTCGCAGTACCAGCCAACGAGCTCTCCTGGGACGCCCGCAAGGAACGTTTCACGCTCGCTTCCACCAAGAGCCAAGTCGTTGCCCTCGCAGAGCAAGAACCCATCGACTTCGACAGCGCTGACGACAGCCAAGGCTACTACAGCGCCAAGCAATCCTTCGACGACGACGTCACCCTCGTGCGCGGCGCCCTCATCTCTGGCGACAACGCCACCGATCTCGCCAGCGTAACGGTCGAGAAAAAGGATGACCGCATCGTCCTGAAGGGTACCGTAAAGAGCGAAGAAGCCAAGAAGCGCGCCGCCGAGCTCGCCGAGGAAAACAGCGACCTTCAGATCGAGAACTCCATCAAGGTCCGCAAGTACTAAGATCGGAAGTTCTCAACGAACTTTCCCGTAGCCGAGTCCTAGGACTCGGCTATTTTCGTTTGGGCACGCTTCGGCCTACGCTCCCGCCCTTACACGAGCAGCGAAGCAACCGCCTGCTTGCCTCCTAACTAAGCCTGCAAATTTTCTCTAGGCCCAGAAACCTTGCTCCAATTCGTCCAAATCGGGCGGCTTCACGACATGCTTCACATAGCCTGCAGCCTCGCTCCGTTGAAAATCCTCGGGTTCGCCGCTGCCGGACAGCGAAATAAAAACCGCGTTCTCCAAGCCTGCATCTTCCCGCAGGAGCTTGCCCAGCTCCCAGCCATCCATATCGGGCAAACCGAAATCCACCAAAACCACCTCGGGCGAAAAGTCCTTCGCAATGCGCAACGCTTCGCGACCAGAGCTCGCCGCCTTCACCTCGTGATGCGGAAACTTGCACCGGAAGGCTAGAATGCACATCCGCTGCTGGTTGATGTTATCCTCAACCAACAAGACACGTTTACCTTTAGTACGGTTAGCGACAGCGGCGCTTTCCGCATTTGGATTCCTCACAGAGCTTGACACAGTTCAAAACAAACCCGCGCTGACCACGCAGGTCAACAGATCCGTAACGAACGATCGAGAAAGTTGCAATCTGCATCCCGCGTCCCTGGAGCCGATCGGAGCTTTAACGCTCTAGGTCTCAAGGCTCCTTTCTCCGGGTAGCGGAACACCAATCGCCCGCTCGGCCCCCTTCCGCCCTCTCGCCTAACGCGTTCCCAAATCCACCAACACCAGAGCCAAGAGGAAAAGCAGCCACACTCCCCCCGCCCAAGCAGCCGCCCTCGACTCCCAGCTTTGCCGCCGGTACTCCATGAAGACCCCGACCACCACTAGGGCCTTCAAGAGGGCGATCGCTACCCCCGCCGGCCAGCCCAGCGCCCCCAAGGGCAAGGTCGCGATCCACACCGAGACCCCGAGCAGAAGCAGCAACGCAAGAAACGCATAGGTCAAACGCTTCATCCCCCGCTCCTTTCGATCAAATACAACAGTGGAAAAAGAAACAGCCACACGATATCCACAAAATGCCAGTACAGCCCTGCCAATTCCCAGACGGTCCGATTGCCGATGCGACGCCTCCAGCCCAGCGGGCCTCCCACGCCAGCCATGACTGCCAGCACGCACACCCCTATCAACACATGCAAGGCATGCAGGCCCGTCATCACGTAATAAAATCCGAAAAAGAGCCGCCCCCCTTCTGCGCCTTCCTGAAACGAATTCGAACTGGAGCCGCGTCCTGGAAACAGCCCTTCCTCCCATACGAGGTACCACTCCATCCCCTTAACCGCCAGGAACAGGCAACCGAGCAAAGCGGCCGCCCCGAAGTAGAGCCGAGCCCTTCGCGACGTTCCCTTGCCCGACGCCGTCAAAGCCCCGAGGGCTACCAGATAGCTGCTGCCCAGCAACACCGCCGTATTCAAGGTCCCCAAGCGCAGATCCAGATGGCCGCTTCCCCAAACGAAGGCCTCCGGATAAGCCAGCCGGTAAACCGTATAGCCCACGAAAATCACCCCGAAGAAGAGCACCTCGGTCGCCAAAAATATCCACATCCCCAGGGCGCTGGCTCGCTCCTGCTGGCCAGCATCGTCGAACTGCGCCTGCAGCTCCGCTTCCTTCACGCCTGCAGCCTTCATGCTTCCGCGCTCCCTCCTTCCTTCTCCATCCGATCGTAGCGATACGGTTCGCCGGGACTCGAGGGCCTTCCGGTGAAATTATGCTCGGGAGGCGGCGAAGCCGTCTGCCATTCCAAGCCGGTCGCCGACCACGGATTGCTACCCGCAGGCTTCCCGCAAAAGAGCGAATGCAGCAGATAGCACAGCGGAAGCAAATAACCGAGCCCCAGAATCACCGCCCCGGCAGACGAACAAAGGTTCAGCAACTGGAACTGCTCCGCGTAGATATGATACCGCCGCGGCATTCCCAGGTAGCCCAGCACGAACTGCGGCATGAAGGTCAGGTTAAAGCCCAGGAAAACCAGGACCGCCGACACCCGCCCCCAGCGCTTCGAGTACTGCTTGCCCGTTATTTTCGGCCACCAAAAATGCAAGCCTCCCAGGTAGGCCATCAGCATACCGCCCACCATGATATAGTGAAAATGGGCCACCACAAAATAAGTATCATGCACATGCACGTCGACCGCGACCGCCGCCAAAATCAAGCCCGTCAAACCGCCCAACGTAAACAGGCCAATGAAACCGATCGCGTACAGCATCGGAGCCGCAAAGACGATTCGACCTCGATACAAAGTCGCCGTCCAATTCAATACCTTCACCGCCGAAGGAACCGCTACCAAGAAACTCAAGAGCGAAAAGACCAGACTCGCCACCGCGGACTGGCTGCTCACGAACATGTGATGCCCCCACACCAAGAACCCCAGAGCAGCGATAGCTACGCTCGAGAGCGCCACAAACTTGTATCCAAAAATTCGATTCCTCGAAAAGCAAGCGATCAACTCGCTAACCACTCCCATCCCGGGGAGGATCATAATGTAAACCGCCGGATGCGAATAAAACCAAAACAAGTGCTGGAACAACAGGGGATCGCCCCCGATGGCAGGATCGAAGATCCCGATCCCTCCCACCCGCTCGATCGCCAGCAGCGCCAAGGTGATCGCCAACACCGGAGTCGCCAGGACCATGATCAGGCTGGTCGAATACATCGACCACAGGAAGAGCGGCATCTGAAACCAACCCATGCCCTTCACTCGCATGGCGTGGATCGTAACCATAAAGTTGATACCCGTAAAAATGGACGAAAATCCAGCGATGAATACGCCCGCCACCATCGCCACCACATACCCGTTCGAGTAGGTGCTGCTGTACGGTGTATAGAACGTCCACCCCGTGTCCACGCCTCCCGCAAAGATAGCCCCCAACGCCAGAACGCCCCCTGCCATGAATACATACCAGCTCGCCAGATTGAGGCGAGGAAAGGCCAAGTCGCGGGCCCCTATCATCAAGGGAACCAAAAAGTTTCCCAGCACCGACGGAATCGAAGGTATCAGAAAAAACCATACCATGATCACTCCATGCAAGGTGAAGAGTCGGTTGTAAGTAGCCGAGGCCACTAGATCGCCGCCGGGAGTGGCCAGCTCCAAGCGCATCAAAACTGCCGCCACCCCGCCGACGAGGAAAAAGGCCGTGATGGAGATCGCGTACAGAATCGCGATTCGCTTGTGGTCCCGCGTCAGCAGCCAAGAACGTAAGCTGCTTCCAGCCGTTAGGTAGTTAGTCTCCGCTGCCTCACTCATGCGCTGCCCCCTTCTCCACCAAGTACGCCACCAAAGCGTCTATATCCTCGTTCTCCAACTGCTCCCGATAGGAGGGCATCACCGCTTCAAACCCCGCCACCACTTCCTGGTTCGGCGCTAGAATCGCATCCCTCAAATACTGCCGGTCCGCCTCGACCCTAGCGCCGCTGGCCAAGGCCACCGAACGCCCATACACCTCGTCCAGAGGGGGAGCAGGGACCAGGCCCCCAGGCTCATGGCATCCCGCGCAGCCGAGGTTCTCATAAAGCTGCCGTCCCTTCTCGGCGAAGCGTCCCGCCCCACCAGACCTTCCCTGCCACGCTTCGTAGCCCTCCTCCGAAAGCACCACGATCCGCCCAATCATCTCGGAATGCTCCGTGCCGCACAGCTCCGCGCAGAACAGGTCGTAGCTCCCCTCCTTCGTAGCGGTGAAGTGAATACGCGTGTACCGCCCCGGTAAAACGTCATGCTTCAGCCGAAACGCGGGCACGAAAAACGAGTGGATCACGTCCTGGGAACTCATGACCAACTCCACCGGCGTTCCCACCGGCACATGCAGCTCGTTGATCTCGCCGCGCCCCGTCTCATGCTGGGCCTTCCACATCCACTGCTTTCCCACCACATAAATTCGCAGCGGATCCTCGTACGGCTTGAACATGCGAAAGTACAAATTCGCCGACCAGCCGAAGAATCCGAGAAAAACCACCGTCGCCGCCACGATCCAAAGGTACTCCAAGCGCCGCTGCTTCGCCCCCTCCAACAATTCTTCCTCCGAGTCGCGTTTCTTGGAGCTGCGGTACTTGACGCAAAACCCCAGCACCAACGCCACCGTCAGCCCGAGAATGAGGACGCAGAATGCCAACATCCACAGGAACAAGCGATCCACTTCCCCCGCGACTGTGGAGGCCTGCTCCGGCAACCATGCAAACATGACAACTCCCGGTTTCATTTCCAGCGACGCCTCCTCCACTTCGATGTCCAATAGCCCCCTAAGACGAGTCCCAGAAGCGTCAGCCCCCCGCCCACTCTCAAGGTCGCCTCCACTTCACGACCGTAGCCACCCGCCAAAGGATTGTACTTCTTGCAAAGCATCAAAAAGGCCTCGCCCCAGCTTCGTTCCTCTCCTGAGTTCGCCGCCTCGAAGGCCTCCGCCAAACGTGCCGCAGGCAGTTCGAGCCCGTAAAAGGCCTCCTGCGCAACTCCCTGCGGATCCACCACGAAAAAGGCCGCCGGATGCGAGAAATCTCCACCGTCTATCGCTTCGTATCCAAAACCGACCTGACTCGCCACCTGCCTTACGACAGCCTCCTCCGCCTTCAAAAAATGCCACCCCGATCCGTTCCCGCGACCGTAACGTCGCTCCAAACGTCTCCGTTCAGCGGCCAACTCCTCCACCGACTCATCCGGATCGAGGCTCAGAAAGACCACTCTGAAGTCTCGACCGACCTCCTCCCGCAATTCGGTAACCGAACGACATATCGTAGCCAAAGACCAACTACACAGGTGCGGACAATCCAGATACCCCAACATCAGGAGCGAAGGCTTGCCTCCCAAAATCTCCGACAGCTCGGCCTCTCGCCCCTCCGAATCGACCACCGCTCCCTTCAGCGGACGCGACTCCTCCGGCTCCCTCACCGATGCTCCCATACACAAGAAGCAAACGAAAGCGATCAATAGCTGCCTCACTTCCGCCCCCCCTTTCTCGCGTTCTCCGCTTCCCCGGCAATCTCCTCCATCGCTGCCTCTAGAGCCCGCTCGTCCCCTTCCGCTACAGCCGACGTTGCGGTGCGGCACCCTTCGCTCGCCCACACCGGAGCTTCGCTTTTGTCAAGGGCCTCCGGCTCCAGATTGTGAAACGATACAAGTATCCACGAGACGACGACAGCCACTGCAATCAGACCAAAGCTAGCCCCCACGCTCCAAGCGAAAAGCCCAGTCCGGTCCTCGTCCACTTCGTAAGGCTTCGTCACGAGGCGCCCGCCTCCTTCCTCGCTTGAGCCCACCTGCCGTAAAGCCAGGCGCACGACCAAATCCCGCCCATGCCAATCGCAAGCAGCAAGGCCAAGCCCAATTCGCCCGCCCCGCCTTCCAGCGACGGCAATACCATCCACCCCGCAGCCATGAATTGCGACAGTAACAACAACCCGCCAACCCAGGCGCTCGGGCGAGCCGAACGTTTCAGCGATGCGGACAGCAACAAAGCGAAGGGCAGCGCAAACCTCAAGAGCGCCACCGCGAGCGTCACTCCCAACCACGCCCCGCTCGTCCGGTCCAAATACCAGCGGGCCTCGCTGGGCAAATCGGCGCTCCAAACGATGATCCACTGCGACACCGCAATGTATCCCCAGAAAAAGACGGCAGCGAAAAGCAGCTTCCCAAACTGATAGCGAGCCACCTCGCTTCCCTGCGGATCCCCGCCCATACGCCAGAACGCCAACCAAGCCAAGGCCCCCAGCATGGAATCGGAAAACCAAATGAAGGGAAAAATTGAGGAATGGAAATGCGGCGTGAGCGACATCAACCAATCGACAGCGATCAACGAAAAAACCAAAGCCACGACTACCAGGCCAGGCCCGCTCCAACGCCAACGCGCATCCGCTCGCCTGCCCGCAACCCAAGCGAGGACAGCAAGAACGCCGAGATAAGCGACACTTCGAGCTCCCCAGCCAAGAACCTCGCTATCCTCCAATCCATACAAAGCTCCGCTCCAGAGCAGCACCGGCAACAGCAAAGCCAGCAGCGGAAGCCATGTCCAACGGCTAGCCGCCATCTCCTTAGCAAACAACTGACCCCAACGGCCGCCGCCCACTCCCCAAATCAAGCTCAGCGCCAAACACCCTCCACTGACCTGTATCCAAAAACACAGGGCAACCAAATAGGCGGACGCCAAATCCACCGCTCCCAGCAGCCCGATCACTGTCCCGAGAACGAGAAACATAAACCCGAAGCAGCTCGCGCCCCAAACACCCTTCATTACGGACAACGGCCTTTCTGGAACTTCAATTTCCTGCATCTTGATCCCTCCTTTCTTCCGAGATGGCCCCAGCTCGCTGCAAGACTCGCAAATACGACACGATAGCCCACCTATCCTCTACCTCGATACGGTTTCCGTAAGGATACATAATCCCGTATCCATTCGTAATGACATGATACAAGTATCCGTCCCTCGCTTCTCGAAGACGCGGCAATAAAAGAGATGGCGGAGCAGGAAAGCCTCTGGCAACCACCGCTCCATCGCCTTTTCCCAAATCTCCATGGCAAGGGACGCAATAAATAGCATAGCGCTCCCGGCCTCGCTGCAGACGGGATCGGTCAACCGCTAACGGCGTTTCCTCGAGGAAGGCATCTCCACGCTTCCCAGTCAGCGTCTCGACAGAGTAGCGCCCTTCCTCCCGCGACACCGTACCGGGCACAGCCGGTCGCGACCCCATGCCATCCTCAAAGAACGAACTCCTCTCCATTGGCTCCAGATACGGCTGGTCCCGCATCTCCTGCGCGCAAGCCATCATGAGAAGTCCGACCCACAGATAGGTCGCAGCATGCAGCATCGCCTTCATTTTACGGGCTCCTTTCTCTCCCAGGACAGCGCCCGAGCTTCCCTCAGCAGCGATTCCACTTGCTCGAAGTCGGCTTCCCGCGCGCAACTCACCCACAGGAACAATCCGTCTCCCGTAGCGTCTTCCATTCCCTTAAAGTAGAAAACCGGATGGGCCCAAACGGGCATGCCGTTTCCGAAAAGCGCTAAGCCAACCGCCGTCAACGCGCCCCCTAACACCGCGAGCTCGAACAGCATCGGCACGAAGGCCGGCCAACTATGGACCGGTCTCCCGCCCACTCGATACGGATAGTCGACAACCGACGAATAATAAAAGAGCGCGTATCCAATCGCCAACGCCAAGCAAGCACCTACCAGCACCCCTTTGGAAACCGATCGCTTCGCCGATTCCGTACCCGGTTTTTCGATACCATCCACCCCATACGGAGTGAAGGCCTCCCAAGGCCCGACCCCAAGCTCCTCGCAGGCGGAACAGGCCGCCTTCAAGTCTCTCTCCGCTTCGAAGCGAGCCATGATTCCCGACTCGAAGGAAATCCGTTCTTCCTTACCCATCGCTCCCCCCTTCCTTCGTTTCGTGAGCAAGGTGCTCCTTCATCTCGTGCAGCGACACCACCGGCAGCGCCCGCACGAAAAGCAGCAACAAGGTGAAGAACAAACCGAAGCTGCCTACGAACAAGCCCCAATCCCAAA
This sequence comes from Desmognathus ochrophaeus, assembly GCA_030264935.1. NCBI lineage: Eukaryota > Metazoa > Chordata > Amphibia > Caudata > Plethodontidae > Desmognathus > Desmognathus ochrophaeus. The sequence goes on along the minus strand of JASBQH010110349.1, from coordinate 20,006 downwards.
AGCTGCCGCTAAATGCGCCCCAACTCGCCGGCAGGAAACGCTGCTCCAGCGTCGACACCACGATCAGGTAGCGCTCAAGCCACATCCCCACGTTGATCAGCAGGGAAAGAACGAAAAGCAGCCCTAGGTTTCTCCTCACCGAAGACGCCCACAAGATTTGGGGTAACAAAGAATTGAATACGATCGTTGCCCAAAAAACCGCGGACGCATCCCCGCTTAACCGCTGCCTGAGCAGCTCCATTTCCTGCGGATCCCCACTATGCCAGGCGAGGTAGGCCTCCATGAAATACCCATGGGTCACCACCAGCGAGGTCAGCAGCAGGATCTTACCCATGTTGTCGAAGTGACGCAGCGTGATCCACTCCCCGAGCCCCAGCATGCGACGCAACGGAACCAGCAAGGTCACCACCATGGCGAAGCCGGAAAAGATCGCGCCCGCCACGAAATACGGCGGAAAGATTGTCGAGTGCCAGCCGGGATTGAGCGATATCGCGAAATCCATGCTGACGATGCTGTGGACCGAGACGACCAAGGCCGTGGCGAGGCCGCCTAAGAGCAAGTAGGCTTGTCCGTAACGAATCCACTGCGACGACGAACCTCGCCAGCCTAAAGCCAGCAATCCAAACACCCGCCGCTGCCACAGCTTGGGAGCGCGGTCCCGAAAGCGAGCCAGGTCCGGCACTAGCCCTAAAAACCAAAACAGAGCCGACACGGTCCCATAACTTAAGATCGCTATGAAGTCCCACATCAAGGGGCTCCGCCACTGAGGCCACAGGCCTTGATCGTTGGGATAGGGCAAAAGGTAATACCACACGCCGATACGACCCAGGTGCAGAAGCGGGAACACTCCCGCGCAGGCGACCGCGAACAATGTCATCGCTTCCGTAAACCGATTGATACTCGCCCGCCAAGGCTGTTCCGAAACGAATAGGATCGCGGAAATAAACGTACCCGCATGACCAATACCGATCCACCAAACGAAGTTAACGATAGCGAAGCCCCAGGCCACCGGCACGTTCAAGCCCCACACTCCGATTCCCCGCCCCACGACCATCGCGATGGAGACCACAAACAAGCCCAGCAGCCCGAGCGAGACCGCCAAAGCAGCCCACCAGCCAACCCGTCTCCGAGCTCCGAATACAAGCCCTAGGATCTGACTGTCCAATCTGGTCGCCGATTCCTTCGCCCGCTGGTTCATCCTAGGCTACCCTCCTCCCTCACCCGGCGACGCACCGGCAGGTAACTGGTACGCGGACGGGTATCCTCTTCTTCCAACAACACGTAGCGGTCCTCTCGCATCCTCTTCTTGGATACTTCGCTAGCCGGATCGTTGATATCCCCAAACACAATCGCTTCAGCCGGGCAGATCGATTGGCAAGCCGTAACGATCTCGCCATCCTTGATTCTTCGATTTTCGCGAATCGCCCGAATTCTCGAGGCCTCGATCCTTTGGATACAGTAGGTACACTTCTCCATCACTCCCCGAGAGCGCACCGTCACGTTGGGATTGAACTGCAGCCGAGCGACCTCGGGATCCTCCTTCCGATAATCGAAGAAATTGAAGCGACGAGCCCGATAAGGGCAGTTGTTGGAACAGTAGCGCGTCCCAACGCAACGATTGTAGGTCATCTCGTTCACCCCCTCGCTGCTGTGCGTGGTCGCCGCCACCGGACAGACCACCTCGCAAGGAGCCTTTTCGCAGTGCATACAGGCCACGGGCTGGAAAACAGGCTTCGAGTCGCCCTCCGCATCCGCCTCGCTAAAATAGCGCTCCAGCCGAATCCAATTCATCTCTCGCCCCATCGAGAACTGCTCCTTGCCTACGGTCGGGATATTGTTCTCCGCCTGGCAGGCGATCATGCAAGCGCTGCAGCCCGTACAAGCGTCGAGATCGATCACCATCCCCCAAGCGTAGCCTTTATATTGATAATCCGGATACAGGCTGCGTCGCGTCGCTTCCTGGCCATGGCCCTTGGCTCCCTGCTCCTTCGATTCGAATAGCCCGGGCTCTTGCGTCGCAGGGAGCTGCGCCAAGGCCAAACGCTCCCTCTTGCTTACCTTTTCAATCCCCTTGAGACGGATTCGCTTCCGGCGTTCCAGTGACGCGTCGCCGAATCCCACCGGCCCCTCGCCCTCGTCCAGAGTCCTCCCGTATCCACGCGGCAGGGCTATCGAATCCTTCGCCATGCCCTGCAACGGCAGGGCCGGTCCTTTCAACGTTCCCTCGTCCCACGAAACGCGTATCCAATCCCCCGCGACAACCCCCAGTTCCTTCGCGAGCGAAGGCGAGAGCCAAAGGGAATTCCCCCAAGCCTGCTTGCTGATGGGATGCGGGAGCTCCTGCAACCACGCGTTTCGAAAGCTGGACTCCCTTTCGCGCGCGGGATCAGGCTGCGATAGCAACTCCCAAGTGCGCCCCTCCTCTCGGCGGAACTTCGTATCCGCCGCTCCCAACTGGGGCCGGCTGCTCCTTCGAGCCGAATAATCGATCTGCGATACGTCCAAAACGCCGTTGACCAAGGACTCTCGCCAGAACCCTTCGAAATCGGAGCCGCTGTAGCGATCGCGCCAAAAACCCTTCACCCATTCGTAGGCGTCCGGATCCGGCTTTCCAGCTAGGGTCGCCAGCACGTCCAAAGCGCTCTCTCCGCCGAAAAGCGGAGCGATCAAAGGCTGCTGAATGCCAACCGTGCCCTCGTAGCTAACGCCATCACCCCAAGCTTCCAAACCATGAGCCGGCGGAACCGACCAACGCAAGCGCGCTTCCGTTTCGTTGCTCCGCAGCGCCAAGCAGGCGCTCCACACAAGGGCGCGTATCCTTTCCTCAATTACAGAATCATCTTCCTCTAAGCGACGCAGCGGATTGGCGCCTAGGCAAAGAAGACGCTCGAGGCGTCCCGCTCGCAGGTCGTCCTGCAAGGCCCTACGACCTCTTAGCGGAGTTTCCAGAAGATCGTCTCGCCTCCGATACAGTACTCCTCTTCCTTCCGAACCAAGGGCACGATTAATACGGGCCACCGCTTCCTGGCCTTCCCTAGAAAGCCGCCCCCCGGCAAGGGCTACTGCCCCCTGCCCCGTATCCCTCAAGCGCTTCAACAGGCTTTCGTAGTCGGGCCCAAGCTCCGCCTCGCCGGCCGGATCGCTTCTGCCTTCAAGTCCGTTCGCAAGGGCCAAGGCCAAGGACTCGATCGCATTCAATGCCAATGCCCGTCGCCGCGTCGCCTTGCCACCCGTCAAGGTCGGAGCGGGCTCGTACACGTAAAGCGCCAGCGGATCGTCAGCGGCTTCGCGACGCTTCGCAAAGTCGCGAGTCAGACGCGGTCCCAACTCGGGATCGCTCAAAAAGTCCGAATCGAACGACAGCACCCAACGCGCTTGCCCAAGATCCGGAACCGCGAGCAAAGCCCGGCCCTCTTCGTCGACAAGCCACTCGTCCTCGTATTCCTCATCGTGATACAAACGAATCTCCGGCAGCCTCTGCCGAACTTCCTCCACGAGCGACGCCAGCGATGGGGACGCCAGACGCGGCAGCACCAACCCGAAGCCCTGCCCGCCTGTCTCGCTCGCGGCAGCGACCGCCTGGCGCAGCGACGCTCTCCATTCCTCCCGGGAGCGCTCCTCACCTCCCTCCCTTATGCGACGCAACCGCGCGGCATCGTAAAGGTTCAGGATTTCCGCCTGGGCCGCCGCGTCCAGTCCACCCAGGCTCGCGGGGTGCAGCGTATTGCCTTCGATCAATTGCGGCCGGCCTTCGATCTGGGAAACGACCACCCCCATCGCGCTCCCTCCTCTATTCAAAACAGTCGCATAGCGCTTCGCCTTGCCGGGCACTCGGTACTCAGGCGCCTTGACGTGCGGCAGGATCTCCTCCCGCGGAGCCCTCACGCAGCCGCTAAAGTTGGCCACCGCAAGCGAAGCTCCCATCCACTTCACGAAACTCCGCCGCGAGACTCCTTCCGGCAAGGCCGCCAGATCAAAAGTAAACTCGTCCTGCTTGCGATTCGTATTCATCGGTGGCATACGGAACAATTTTCCATCCGGCTTAAGGGATGCCCTCTCTCGCTTTCTCCAGCGTGCGGGAACGCTAGTCCCTCGAACAAATCACCGCCCCCACGCGGCTGCAGCCCTTGGGAAGCCCCGTCATCCCTGTGACAGTCGAGGCACCATTCCATAGAAAACCTCTCCTCCCGCCAAACCTGCGGCATATCCGCAACATCCCCATGGCAACTGCGACAGTCTATTCCGTG
>JASBQH010110349.1:1992-15328 GCA_030264935.1 Desmognathus ochrophaeus | reverse complement strand
AGAACATCGAGATTCGAAGAGCTCCGTTTCTGCAAATATCAGGCCAGCGCGATCCATCGCTATATAACTTCGTACCAAGCCGAGCCCCGCCGCCACCCCGATGCGAAATGCACCCCCGCCGCTGTGCTTTGCACTTCGCAGGCATTCCTAGCCAACCCCGCTTCCTCCTAGATGCTGCCACTCGACGCCTCGCAGAAAAACGGATTCGTCCAACTCCCGTGGATGGCTTACCCCGCATCCCGCCATCAACTCCCTCGCCGCTCGCAAGGTATTCCGGTGAAAGTTCGCCACCCGCTTGTACTTATCCGCGACCACTAAGCCCGCGGTCAGCCGCGGATCGAGAGTAGTCACTCCCGTCGGGCAGCGATTCGTATTGCAACGCAAGGCTTGGATACAGCCTGTGGCCAACATGAAGGCGCGAGCCGAATTGCATAGGTCCGCCCCATACGCCAAGACCCGCACGATATCGAAGGCGGTTACGATCTTCCCGCTCGCAATCACCTTGATCCGCTCGCGGATGCCCAAGTCCACCAACGTGTGGCGAACGAAACGAAGGGCCGGCTCCAGAGGCATTCCCACCGAATCCGTGAACTCCAAGGGAGCCGCTCCCGTTCCTCCCTCCGCTCCGTCCACCGTTATAAAGTCCGGATAGGTCCCCCTCCGAATCATCGTCTCGCAAAGCGACCTGAATTCCTCCTCCCGGCCGATACAGAGCTTTATGCCAATCGGCTTGCCTCCGCTCAAGCGACGCAGCTTCGCAATAAAGCGCAAAAGTCCCTCCGCGTCCCGAAACTCCCGATGGCCTTGCGGAGACTCCACCGTGGTGCCTGGCTCCACCATGCGAATCCGAGCGATCTCCGCATTGTTCTTTTCCTTGGGCAATACCCCGCCATGGCCCGGCTTCGCTCCCTGCGAAAGCTTCAGCTCGACCATCTTAACTACCTCCCAGTTCGCCTTCTCCCGAAAGGCCTCCGCATCGAAGCCCCCTTCCCGAGTCCGGCAGCCGAAGTAGCCCGTTCCAATTTGCCACACCAAATCCCCGCCTGCCTCCACATGGTATTCGGTCACCGAGCCCTCCCCCGTGTTCTGGTAAAATCCACCTTCCTTCGCCCCCTTGCCCATCGCCAGGATCGCCCGGTCGCTGATAGATCCGAAACTCATCGCCGATATATTTAAGAGAGACGCCGCATAGGGCTTGCGGCAATCAGGCCCGCCAATGGTAACGCGAAAGCCTTCCTCGAGCGGTGACTCTGGATACAAGGAATGCCTGAGCCCCACGTAACGGGCCGAGTACGGATCGCGCTCTGTTCCGAAGGGATGAGTCGCCGGCCGATCCTTGGCCCGCTTATAGACGACGCTGCGATGGTTCCTCGATATCGGAGTCCCATCAGTGTGGCGCTCTATAAAGTATTGCTGGATTTCGGGCGATATCTCCTCGAAGAGGTATCGGAAATGTCCGAGCAGAGGAAAGTTCCTCAACACGGTATGCTTCCGCTGCAACAGGTCGTAGAACCCGAGAGCGACCAAGGGAAGCGCGACGAGCAGCAAGAACCAAATCCATTGTACCCAAAAACCACCGACAAGCAGGATGCCGGTCAGCAAAGCGCTGCAATAGATGAACCCTTTCCTCATTGCCAAATCGACGCCGAAAGTTTCGCGCCAAGACTCTCCCAGCCCGCCCGCGCCCCTTCCCCTCTGAGCCGAAAATGCAAAGTGAGACTGGCAACATTGCAAAAGGCCCCGGCCCGAGCGGCGTCCCACTCCCTCTCGGTTCCCTAACTGGTACCGCCCAGCCGCACCTAGGCGTTTCGCCCCCTTAATCGTATCCGGCTTTCCCTTACAATAAATATTTTCTGAAAACAGAGGAGGGCCGTCAGCAGCACATCCCCTTCTTCATGTGACACTTACAGAACCAGGTCAACTACGCCAAAACTCCGAGCATCAATCTGGCAGGGCTTCTGCAATAGAGCAATGGATCAGAAGCCCACCGGACCAAGGGGAAGCTCTGTGCCAGCCGTACGCTACGGATAATTCAAAAACAACAACAATAACCAACACGTATACAACTCGCTATATTCTATGAAAAAATTATTGCTCGCCACTATCGCCATCGCAGCTATTCCCGCTGCTTTCGCCGTCAAGATCGACGGCAGCATTGCCTTCGACGGATCCACCAGCCTCGATGCTCCCGTTCCCAGCGCAACTTCCTTCGATTCGTTTAGCAACGCAAAGGTTTCCCAGGGAACCCAAACCGGAGACTACCTCGGGACTGGCCTCACGCCCGTCACCTTCATGCCCCTGGACTTCACGACTCCCACTTTCGGGGAACTCTGGAAGTTCAGCATCGGAAGCGTCGACTACTCATTTGTGGTAAACTCCATCGCCACGGTCAGCCGCACCGCACTTACGGGCAGCCTGTACCAGCTCGCAGTCTCAGGTACCGGCACGGCAATGATCTCCGGTTACGAAGACACCATGGGCCAGTTCTCGCTGACCACCACCGGTAACGCTTCGCAAACCGATCTCGGATTCGCCGGATTCTCCTTCACGACCGCCACCGTCCCTGACAGCAGCTCCACCGCCGCTCTTCTCGGACTCGGTTTGATCGGCCTCATCTCTATCCAACGCCGCTTCAAGAGCAAGACCGCCTAATCGCGAAACGCTCTAAACCTTCATCGGTAACAACAAGCCGTATGGGATTTTCCCATACGGCCTTTTTTTTGGTTCATCACCATTTTGCGGGAAAACGCTCTCGAGTGTAGGGCTGGCGCTCGCGCCACGCCGCAATGCGAGATATCAATGCAGGGATCTGCGGCACGTCGCAAGTTTCTGCTCAAGATACATGGTTAACAGGTGTTAACAGACATGGTTAACACTTCTGTATGCCGTGGATGGAGACCGATAAGATCACCCAAAGAAGAGATTTCGCTTACCTGTCACCTCGGGCATAGCTTGCCACAGCAGCAAAGGGGACAGACCGGGCATCCTCGTCGCCCATTCTCGCTCCTATCGGGAGCGCGACAGCTCCACCCCTACCATCGTAGGAGTTCATGGATCCGACAATAAGGCACCCTATCGGCACTCGCATTACCAAAAGGCCTTCCACCTCCCGAGCAAAGTCGTCTACCTTGAGCTACTCGCAGACAAAATACGCGCTAGCTCGCCAAGGAAAGAAGCAGGAGCACCCCTAGCAGGGCTCCAGCGAAACGAAGCGTAAAGGCGGCTTCCGGCACCTTCACGACGTCGTAAAGATACAATTTCTTTCCACTCTCCCACTGGGAGATACCATCGGAAAACAAAGCGAAACCCCATGCTCCCACGATCATGCCCAGAGCCATGAACAAGGCATCTCCGTTCAGCTGGCCCAAAGCCGCGGCACCCGTTCCAGGACAATAGCCGCTGAAAGCGAAACCGACCCCGAAGATCAAGCCCCCTACCAAGGCCCGACGCCAACGAAACGGCTCTGCCTCCGTTTCGATCCATCCACGCCGCTTAAGCCAAAGTTGCCCGAGCATTCCCACCAGAACTGCCGTTAGCATGATCTTTACGACCGTAAAGTCCTCCAGCAGCAAAGCTCCCACTAAAATATGGAATTTCGCCACGCCCCCTTTCTGTAACAGAAAGCCAAATACGAGGCCAAAGAGAATCGCCTTTATAATCTTGGCACCACTCATCCTCAATAAAACTGTTTCGCCATCATCCAGATGGACATGGCTATCATCATCAGGTTTTCCGTGAGCGAAATGAAACCAAGCGGAACGCTGCTCCCTCCGCCCACACAGGCGCAATTAAGGTCGCGCTTCTCGATATAAACCGCCTTTATGACGGATATCGCTCCGATCGAGCTGACCACCAATGCCGCTGGAGCAGCTACCCAGGTCAGCAGACCGCCGATCATCAGAACCCCGGCTCCCGCCTCCACATAGGGATACACATAGGAATAGGGAACATAGCGGCGGGCCACGAGATCGTACTGCACGAAGCCAGTAGCAAACGAGAGCAGGTCCTGCAGCTTCAGAATCCCCAAAACGCACATGCTATAAGCAATAAAGAGCTCCAAGGTTCTGATAACAGCAAGTTCTCCCCTCAGCGCCCAGCACGTCACCAACGCCATGGGCAGTGTTACGAAAAAGACGGCCAGCACCGGCTGGTAAGTGGTTCCCTCCTTGGGATCGGGCTTCTTGCCCAGATGCTCGCGCAAGTCGTCGTAGCCACCCAGTCGATCGTCGCCCAGGAAAACTTGCGGCGTCTCATCGCAATCGTGGGCCTTCTTGAAGGCGTCCACCTCCTCGCTGCTGCGCAAGGGGTGATCTTCGACTTCGTAACCGTTTCGCTTCAGCAAATCCTTCGCTTTTATGCCCCATGGACACAAATGGTCCGACATAACCATGCGGTACAGCTTCGCTTTTTTCTTCATTACAAAAATCCCTATATTGGATAGATTAAATGGGCTGCGACCACTCCTCCTATGAAGAAGCAAATCAACGCGAGCCAGGACACTGCGTTCAGTTGCAGCGCGCCGCTAATCCCATGGCCACTCGTACAGCCTCCAGCCATGCGAGCCCCGAAGGAGAGCAAAACGCCTCCCAAGGTGGCCCAAACAAAACGCAAGCCCAGCGAGTCGCTGCCAAACAGCGCCACCCAAAACTCGGGCAACATCTCTCCGCGCAACTCCCCTCCCTGCCAACTTGCCAGAAAGGCGCCTGCAATCACGCTCAACAGGAAGACCAGGCTGTAGCCGAAACGCGGCGGGTTCTTCCGATAATAATCCGTCTTCTCCAAGCGCCGCCCGAAGATCCCGCGCCCCAGCAGCCCCCCGAGCGCGGCGTAGGCGGACGAAGCCCCGATCGACTTGCCCACGGCAAGCAGGCTCAAGCAAACGAGCAACCCGATCAAAGCGCCAACAAGATAAGGCGACCAAGCAGGCGCCCCATACGTTTCCGCCAAGGCAGAGTCTGCGGCGCAAAGCGGCGCCGCCACCAATACGCTCCCTCCTACGAAAGCCGTATTCAATACCTTCATACCGATGCCAGACGTCGCTCGTTCTTGGCCACCTCGAAGCCCGCTTCTGTCCAAGCGCTCCAGCTGCCAGGAACCGTCATTACCGACTCAAATCCTTCCTGCTTCAACACGCTTGCCGCCACGCTAGCTCGAAAGCCCGACGCGCAGTAGGTCGCCACCGGGCGCTTCTTGTCCAGCAAGGACGCAGCCTCCTCCCGAACCTTCGGCACGAACAAGTGCTCCGACTCGGGGACGAACCCGCCCTGGCGCTCGGATTCCGAACGCACGTCGAGAATCTGGATTTCCCCTACCAGCTCCCGAAGACGATGCACGTCGATAATTTCGACCTGGTCGACCTTTTTGCCGTCGAGAAGCCAAGCTTCGATGCCGCCGGCCAAATAACCGATGACATTGGTATGCCCCGTACGCCAAAGATGCGAGAGAGCCGTCTCCAAGTCCTCGTCCCGCTCCAGTACTAGATAAATCGGATCGTTGAATTCGAGCATCCAGCCAGACCAAACCGACATTTCGCCTCGCAGCTCGATGTTGAGCGATCCCGCTATATGTCCGCTTCCGAACGCTAAAGGACATCTCGTATCCAAAATTACGTTACCCTTGTTCTCGCAGGCGCTTGAAAAGGCTTCCACGGTCAAGGCCTCGGCAGGCGGATAACCTCCCATGATCGGCGGCCCTTCAGAATTGAGCTTCTTCATAGGCCGATAGTGACGTGGTTCTTCCGGGGCCGCATCCAATACCTTCTTCACGAAGTCTTCCTTACTCTCACAGGCAAAATAGGCGTTGTGCTCCTTTTCGAATCCGATTGTCGAAAACATGCGGTTACCGATGTCCGGACCGCAGGCCGACCCTGCTCCATGGCCGGGATACAAGAGGGACACGTGCTCCGGCGTATGCCCCGGTGTGTGCCGCACCTGGATACGCATCTCTCCCAGCTGAAATTCATCCTTGTCGGAAATCTTCTCCACTCCAAATCCATAGGAGGCACCCCCTTCTCCACTGACGCGGATCGGTACCGCCCCTCCCAGACGGCTCGCCAGCTCGCGAGCGCCGCTCATGAAGTCCGCGTGGATATGCGTCTCGAAAATCTCTCGTATCGCTAACCCCTTGGAACGCGCTAGCTCCATGTAAACATCGCAATCCGGACGTGGGTCGATCACCGCCGCCACTCCTTCCGAGTCGTCGCCTATCAAATACGAGAGCTGGGCGATCCCGCCAGAATATATAGGTTCAACAATCAATGCCATTGTTCGAGGTTCCTTCCTTGTTTTGCTTAGTCAGATTGAGCCACCGACAGGCCGCTAGGGCTGGTCGGCGGCCCGGGCGAACGTTTCTCCTTCAATTCGTCGGGGCCGATATTCGCGACCAAGGGTTGCATTTCGATCGCTTCGAAAAACCTCGTATCCGCTTCCGAACGACGGAGCGACGCGACTACCGCATCCGTATCCAGCGAGCTCCACTCCGTAGAGAGCAGTGTCTGTCCTTCTTCGGAAGACCAAATCAACACTGTTTTCGGATCGTCCACCAGCGTCCAACCCTCCGCGTCCACTCCGCTGGGGCGGCCGAAGACATACACAAGGCTATCGCGAGCGTATTCCTCCTCCGGCAGCGCTTGGTCCCAGCGGGCCAATACCTTAAAACCTCCGTCCGCTAAGCGCTTCTCGAAGACCTGCACCGTTTCGTCAAAGCCTAAATCGCTCGGAACAGTGCGCACGGCTTGCTCCTGCTTAAACAAGCTGCCGGCAAACAAGGCTCCGCAAGCGATAAGCAGAATGATAAAGACGCTCCTGATTCCCATGCTCCCAACCCTTGCACAAGATGCGCCACGCCCCCTGTACCCCCCAGTTCCAGCCGGAAGGGTCCCGAGCGGTTGCTTCCCGCACTCCCATCGCTGCAGCTTGCACCCGCCGAGCGACCTAGGCGTTCTTCTCTCCCCAGCCTTCCAAGAAGTCGACTAAGGTACACTCCTCCCGCGACAAGCCGCGCCGCGTCGACGCCCCTCCCTTCTGCTCGGCCGCGCGAAAAAACGTCAAGGCCTCTTCATCTTCGAGAGCAGGATGCACGTACGACTTCCGCGCCACCGCCTTCGTATTGCCCAAGGTTTCCGCCGCGGAAGAAATAGCCCGCTGCCACGCCTCGCCCAAGCCTAGCTCGTCCGGGTCAAGCTTCGCCAAAACAGCCGCCGCTTCGCGGGTACCGATCCAGGTCCTAAAGTCCTTAGCGGAAAACGGCTGCCCCGCGAGCTCGCCCAGGAACGCGTTCACGTCCTCGCTACACAAGTCGCTCCACTCCCCCAGACCGTTGCGATACACGAAAATCCGTTGCCCGGGCAGCTCCTGCAAACGCCGTATGCAGCGAGCCAAATGCCGTCGCTCCACTTGCCGCTTCACCCGCTTTCCTCCCTTGGCCCGAAAGTCGAATTCCATTCGCCCCGCCGCGTTGTCGACCTCGAGGTTTCCGGTGGTCAAGGTCAGCATCCCCCGCGTACGGTTCTCCCTCAAGTAGCGCTCGCAGCCCACTCGAAATCCAGTCGCGTCCAATAACTTCACCACCAAGGCGCAGGCGTACTCCTTATCCCCCGGATCGCTCCGGCGCAGGACGCGATTGGCTCCTCTTCGAATTCCTCCCAAGGCCTTCCCAAAGTCAGCCAAACGGGTGAACTTGAGCGACTCCCGGTAGGCCCGATAGGCTTCGTGGTAGCGATACTGCTTCCTGCCCCGAGCGTCCCTTCCCGTCGCCTGCAGGTGCCCTCGCGGGTCCACGCACAACCACACGTCCACGTAAGCAGGCGGAACCGCCAAAGCCCGAAAGCGCTGCAACGTATCCATTTCTCGGATATGTTTCCCCTCCGGATCGTAATAGGCAAAGCCGCGCCCGCAGCGACGCCGCGTACAGCCCCGATTGGAATCGGTGGAGTAGCGCAAGCCTCGCGGCAAGTCGGTCGAGCTCATAAGGATAGCCACTTGCTAGTTCCGTACCAATGCGCGGCCTCGCCGCCCTTGTTTGCGATTGGCGCCGATCTAGCAATAGTACCCCACACTAATAACAATGAACCCGCCCGCCCCGCAACAGCCAGCGAATCACCTCCCGCGAGCAACCACCTAAACGACCTATGAAAGCTACACGTATATTCGAAACCATCCTCTATGCGGAGGACCTCGACTCCGCCCTCTGGTTCTATCGCGACGTATTGGGGCTCGAACTGCAGCGAAGCTCAGAGCTCTTCCTCGTCTTCCGCCTGGAATCCAGCGCCTTGATCATCTTCAACCCAGCCCAAAGCAGCGAAACCGGACGCGAGATCCCTGCCCACGGCAGCGTCGGCGATGGCCACGTCGCCTTCGCCTCCAAGATCGAGGACCTACCCCGCTGGCTCGATCATTTCACAAAGCACAATATATCCATCGAAACGAAACACGACTGGAGCGAAGGCGGCTACTCGATATACGTGCGGGACCCCGCAGGCAATAGCGTCGAGATCGCCCCTCCCACCCTATGGGGCGGTTGGGATATATAAAGTTATATATAATTCCCAACCTAACGCGCGCGACCGCAGCGGATAACTTGCGGAAGTCGCTTCCCGCAACAAAAAGACTGTAACAAAAAAAGCGCCCCGACCTGCTAAAGCAAGGCGGGGCGCTTGTAATATAAGGTTTACAGGAGTCGGTTCAGGGCCGGGCGACTAGTTCGTCGCATCCTTCACTTCGTCCGCTGCGTCCTCTGCAGCATCCTTCGTGCTCTCTGCGGCATCTTCGATAGCGTCGCCCGTGCTTTCGGCGGCGTCCTCGAGATGGTCGTCATCCGCGCAACCGACGAAAAAGAGAGCGGAAGCGAGAACTGCAAATAGACTGATAAGGAATTTAGTAGATCGGTTATCCATACCACCCCCTCTTCAGGTTTCGCGCCAACCTCGCCTCAAGGGGGCAAGCAATTGAAAGCAGCGGCGCTCATTTGCAGAATGCAACACATCCAAGGCTATCGTTGCAAAACGCCTCCCAAAAACGGGAGCCGAATCGGGCCTTCCACGGGAACGCCCCCATCCCGCCCGCCTACCGCCGGTCCTGAAGCGAGATTCAATTAACTGGCATACAAAATGCGACTGGAGCCAACCATGATAACTCACGACTCGCTATCACAACACTTTGAATACATCGCCCAGCTGCTGAAATCTCTTCGCGCCGGGCAGGATTGCTTCGGCAAAGCCTACTACGAATACCGCTTCCTACCGGAGGCGGCCGCCCTCGCAAAGCTGCGCCTTACCTACTCCGTAGTCGAGCGCCACCTCTTCGACCAGCTTTCGTCGCAAGAGCAGGCCCAGCTCGCAAGCAAGCATGAAAACGCCGGCCCCTTCTTGAACGACCCGCGCTCCTGCATCTTCGGCCTCGAAGCGAGCCTCGCCCTGGATTTCCTCAGAAATTCGGACGCCCAGCTCTTCGCGGCTGTCCAGCAAAACGAGGAGCTGCTCGATCTCGACTCCGACCTGCTGGAATCCTGGCAAGCCACCTCGGGAGAACTGAATTCGGACCACGCCGCCAAAGACCGGGAAGACGAGCAGGCCAAAGCCTCCGACTCCTACGCCCTCTGCGGCTGAGAACCATCCTCCCCACGAGGTATCTCTCTCCGCACTTCCGCTCGCCTAACCGAAATTACCATGTCCCCACGACTCTCCTTCGCCACCATCATCGCAACCTTCTCCCTCAGCGCCGCGCTCAACACCAGCTACGCCGATCCCACCATCGCTTACGAGGTGCGACGCAGCGTCGATAGCGACCCCGCGAACGCCACGCTCGTCGGGGTCACGACGCAAACCGAGTTCGTGGATCCGACCGCCAGCGAGCACGGAGCCAGCTACCACTACTTCGTGCGCGCCTCGGGCGGCACCGCGACCCCCATCAAAGTCTTCGGGGGCAACTACGACGCGGAAGTCTTCCTGCCTCGCACCTCCTCCGACGAAGTCACCGACCTCGTCTTCTACACGCAACAAACCACCCTGAGCGGCACCTTCTACCTGCTCGACGACGACGCGCCAGCCAACGCCCAGATCGTTTGGCCGGAACAGGGCGACCACGTGAAGAGCGAAACCCTCACCCTCTCGCCCGGCCAGCAACCGCGCCTCACCGTGCAGCTGATCCTCAAGAACCGGCTCTGGAAGGCTGACTCCGACGAAACCGCGGAAATCCTCGCCTACGACCCCTTTTCCCAATCCCTCATCGCGGACCTCGGCCCCGTCAGCAAAGCTCCCGCCGTCGCCTGGGACGCGAATCTCGGCGTCTCCAACACTCCGCAAGGCGCCCGACTCACGTGGGACGCCTTCAACGAGACCCAACGCAACTCCCTGGCCTCCAGCATCTCCATCACCCGCGAAATCCCCCTCCCGGTGACGCCCACCGTTCCGCTCGTCGTCAACGAACGCCTCCCGCGCCGCATCCAGCTTAGCTGGCAAGCGGAGACCACGGCAGCCCGCTACGCGGTGTACCGCTCCGAAACCAACGACTTCTCGACCGCCACCCTCCGCAGCGACCAAGTTCGCTCCACCACCTACACCGACGGCTTCGTCACCCCCGGCCGCACCTACTACTACTGGATCACCTCCGTCAACGACCGCGGCGAAAGCGCCACCACCGCTTCGCTGAGCGCCACCGCTACCAACGAAATTTACCAGCTCGCCGTCAGGTCGAACTTCGGGTCCGTCGACATCTCCCCCCGCAAAGACTACTACGCCGAGGGCGACGTCGTCACCCTGACCGCCTCCCCACGCACCGGCTACGGATTCGAGTCCTGGGCCATCGGCGAAACCTCCGATCCCTCGACGACCACGACCCTCACCATCCAGGGCAACACCTCCGCCATCGCCAACTACGCGCTCGATATGCCCCAAGCCTACCGCGACTGGCTCTCCGTCGCCTATCCCAGCCAAACAGAATTGGGCGTGACCGGACCGGATCGCGACGCCGACGGCGACGGACTCAACAATCTCCTCGAGTTCACCCTCGCAACCGACGAACCGGAAACCGCCGGCGAACTCCTTGACTTCAAAGCCCCACAGGCGAACACCGGCAACGGCCTCACCTACTCACTTTCCGCTTACCCGGCCAAGCAACGCGGCTCCGTCTCCATTCAGACGTCCCGCGACCTGCAGACCTGGAGCGACGCCCAGCTGCAATTCCAGGACGGAGCATGGGAAATCGTAGGGGCCACCGCCTTCGACCTCGGCCTGAGTGCGGAGGAATCCACCAGCCAGTCCGGCTACTGGACGCTCACCTTGCAAACCACGCCCACCCACGGACAGCCGAGCTACCTGCGCTTAGGAGCTTCGATCGCCGCCCAGTAAGAATGGGCCAACCTGAAAGACGCCGGACGCCTCCGGCCTGCCAGCGCTCGCCTAGTCGCCCTCCGCTTGCAGGTCCGCCAAGCTCACGCTTCCGTCCAAGTCGCCCTCCAGGGCCCTCACGAAAGCGTTTTGCAGCAGCGAGCCGATCGTCGGGAGCACCCCCGCCTTCAGGTCGGAGGTCTTTCCCTTAAACGGCACCTTAGCCGCGAATTGGTCCTTGGACCTGTTCTCGGTGATCGTGATCAAGAAGCCAGCGAAAGCGTCCCACAGGGCCGAGAGCGGATTCCCTCCCTCCTTGCCCAACTGGAACACGTCGATATCCCGCGCCAGGAACTTGACGTAGCCATCGACCTCCCCAGCCGACACCGCCCACTCCACGAAGATTCCCAAGGTCCCGCTGCGGACGTCGATGTTGGCATAGTTTTCCAATATCGGATTTAGGTAAGGCAGGTGGATCGACTCGCACTGGAAATCCAAATTCATCTCCAAAGACTCGGCCAAAAGGTCGAAGCTCCCCTCCAACTCCATGGGAGCCCCTTCCCCCAGCAAGCCGCTGGCCCGCACCTGGGAAGGCAAGGCTTCGCCCTGCTTCCGGTCCACGTTGGTGATATCGGACGCCACGCCGTTGAGCTTCCTCACCGCAACCGCCCCCAGCGGGCTGTCCTCTTCTAACGCCCAGTCGACCGCGCCCTCCTTCACCTCGAAGCGGTTCAGGGTAAAGGGAAACAGAGCTTGCACCGTCTCCACCCAATTCCCCTCGTCGCCCAACTGCTCGCGCTCCTTCCGGTCGGAGACGACAAGCGAAAGCTTCGGCTCCTCCAAGACCAGCTCGCCCACCAGCGCCCCCTTGAAAAGCGCCAGCCACTCCACGGACAAATCCATGGAACGCACCTCCAGAAACGGCTGCTCCGCTCCCCCGTGCTCCTTGTTCAAAATCAAACCGTCCACGCGGTACGCTCCGCGAATGAGCGACAGATCGATGTCCTCGATCGAGCCGTTATATCCGTCCAGATCGCTCAGCACCCCATTTACGTGGTTCCGAATCAAACTGGGCGCCAGGACCCGGGCCCCCAGCAAAACCAGCAGCAGAGCCAGCAGGCCTATCGCCAGCCCCCGTTTGCGGCGCGATGCGCCCGAAAGATACTTGGAGAAACGATTTTTCATAACGGCATGAGCTTCAACCGCCCCTCTCCAAACGGAAACAAACGCTTGGCCACCACGGGACCCAAGCGGAGCGGGGCGATTCGCCTCCGACTTCTGCAAGGATAGCGCCAAGCGCCACCCTCCAGGCCCTCGCCCCTCAGCCTTCCCCTGTCGAGGAAGCTTGGCTATCCGGGGCCACGACGAGTCGAATGTAGACCGTGCTCCCTTCGCCCTCTATCCCGCTGGACTCCAGCCAAATCCTGCCCCCGTGCCGCTCCACGATTCCCTTGCAAACCGTCAAGCCCAGCCCCGTGCCCTCGTAGGCCGCAGTGCCGTGGAGCCGATACATCGGCCGAAACACGTCCTTGGCCTTCCGCGGGTCGACCCCGATCCCATTGTCCGCAAACTTCAGCTCGCAGCACCCCAACGCCGAAACCGCGCTGATTCGCACCGACGGCTTCGAACTCGCGTTATACTGCAAGGCATTGCGTATCAGGTTTTGGAATACTTGAGTGAAAAGCCCCGCGTCGACCGCCACGCTCGGCAACCCCTCGCAGACCACTTTCCCCTCCTCGAGGGCATCTGGCATTCCCAAGTTGCATAAAGCCGCCTGCAAAACCTGCTGGAGAGGGATCGTCTTGGACTCGAGGCGACCGCCCTGCGACGCCGAATACTCGTGCAACGCCTCCAAGATAGACTCCAGGTTCTCGCAATCGCTCCGCAACACCTCCAGCAATTCGCGAGGGTCGCCCGACAAATCAGGCAAAAGCATGGCCAACATCTCCGCCGCGCTGCGCACGTTGCCACGATTATCCTTGGGGTGTCACTGGTGTTTGAGCAGAAACAGAC
>JASBQH010099332.1:0-17222 GCA_030264935.1 Desmognathus ochrophaeus | reverse complement strand
CTACGAAATCTATTTATTAAAGGTTTTGCACAGCTATTACTGCCAATCCACTCTGGAACGCTTAAAACATGTAGCCAAACGACACAGACCGGAAAATAAAACCTACAATTCTAGTAACTACGCAGTGTATCTTATTTTTTTATTTAACATTTTTTATAGAGCGATGACTACAGGCTTCACACCGCTATAACGTACAAGACGAACCACATAAAAAGTATACAGAGAACAAAAATAATACATCTTAAAAAGGAAGTCCAGAGACTATGTGCGGGTGAGGCCCCAAATGGGCAATATTGCAGACATATCCGCTACGGTAATCCTCCCCCTTAGAAAGGTAAACCTGTGTCTAAAGATGTTTTTTAGTGCACTTTTGAAAACTGGAAGGAAATGAATAGCCCACTTTACTAAGGATTTAACGTTAGGCTGGATGGATAACTACATTGTTAATGGACATGGAGATTTGCCAGGAGTGTTGCGTGAAGTAAATTTTCAAAAAATGGTAAAAATTCATATATTTTTAAAGTTATGCTTTGCAAGGAGAGAGACCAAATTTTAATGTTTTTTGTTCTATTGATTTGTTATTTGTCTGATGAGAGGAACTGTTAATTATTGACAAAAGTTTGTACTGTCTTGTTATGCCATGAAGGCTAAATAAAGACTAAATAAAAAAAAAAAGAATAGCCCGCAATGGAGCAGGTAATGAATTCCATAACTCTGCTCCCTTTCTACACAACGCTTCTCCAAAATTTGGCTACAACTTGCTTTTGCCTCTAGAAGGAGCTAATGGATCAGTTTGCAGTCTGCAAAAGTTGAAATTGATCCCCCAGTTGAGGTCTTCTGCATTCCTTGCAGCACGCTGCCTGGGTCTCATGGAATCTTCAGCCCCAGCATAGTGTCAATCTGGGACAACACCTCACCACACACTAGTGACTAACAACTGGGCAGATCCACCACATATGGATATAGGTACCTTGGCCTCCACAACCTCTCCAAAACACTGCAGTTAGTGAACCCCAAAACTTTCCCACCACTACTGGGATCATATACCACATTTACATGAGTTTATATGCGCATTCGTCCTGCATCACGCAGATGGAGTGTCTGGCCTTCTCCATATCTTCCCTCGACATTTGGACCCCCAAGTCCCTCTCTCACACTTTTTGATATGGCCAGTCTTCTGTATATCTCTGAAATCAGATTCTTGGTAGAGGAAGCTGAGCTTATGAATCGCTCAAAAGGGGTGAGCTCTCTAGCAGCCGTAGCTCTCACCCAAGAGGTGGAGAGCCAGTGAAGGAGCTGCCAGTATCAAAGTCTCTCTTGTTGGTAGTCTGTCTTGCATCTTTCAAAGGACTCAAGGGTCCCCCCATCACACATGTCCTGCAATACATAGTGTCCCCCTTCTTTCCACTTTCTGAATGTACGTCGGTCATGCCAGGAGAGAAATCTGTGTTAAAGAAAAAGGGGTGTGAAGGGGTTTGGGAAAGAAGACAATTGGATCCTTCGACAAGCCCAGTCCCATACCGCCAATGTGGAGGTGGTTGCTGGGTCAATGTATAGTGATGGTACTCGATCAGGTCTCGGCAACCAAGACAGCCTACTTAACCTCCTCCTTGCCAGTGATATTTCCATGTCTACCGACGGTAATTCTGAATCAAATCTGGTCCAATACCACAGATCTGTCAGATGGATTGCCGTATAGTATAAGAGCACATCAGGGCGTGCCAACCCGGCTTGTCTTTAGGGTTGGAGTAAAATGTGTTTGCGTATTCAGGGTTTCCTACCAACACAAACTGCAATAATTGGTGTTGCAATGCCTTCAGCGTAAGAAGTGATTGAAGAAAAAACTAACGAGGCCTAGGTAGGATATTCATCTTAAGGATTGTCAGGCAACCTAGCCACAAAAACCTTGTGTCCCTCCATCACTGCATGTCCTATTGGATGGCTCCTATAAGCCGTAGGTAATTAACCCTATACAGATATACATTGTTTGCTGGGATCCGCACTCCCAGATAGCGATTATACAAGGAGGCCCAGCGAAAGCCAGGATTCTGTAGCAACATATGCTTCATCTCTGCCAGCATATGGATGCCCAAGAGTTCAGATTTAGACATGTTAATTTTAAGGCCCTCCAGGTCGACATATCTTTAAATTTCCCTTCGCCTCTGCAGGGCTGAGGACGCTGGGTCTGTCAGGGCATAATGTCATCCACAAATGAGCAGATTTTAGAGCAAGTTTCACCAATTGTCATTCCCTGGATATCAGGGAACACCCTTATTGCAGCAAAGGGTTCTAGACCCGAGCAAACAGGGGGAAGAGAGGGGGCAACCCCTGTCTAGTGAGAAGGGTGAGGATAGCCCCCTGTTCACAAGGACCCTTTCCCTAGGAGAGGCATAGTTAGCCAGCTCTATCTCAATAAACCCATTCCCCATACCCATTGTGTCATGACTTCCAATACCACTGGCATCTCTACCATCTCTTCCAATACCACAGCATCTCCGAAGGTAGAGATGCCTTCGGAGATGCTGACCCCAAGATCTGCCTCCCATTTACCTTTCAATTTCAGATAGTATTCTTCCATTGGCCTAGTCAGTTTTGTATACAGTATGGCTACCGTACAACGAGAGGAGGATTGCTCAGATATCTCTTCCAATACTACACTAGCCGGGGGCTCAAATGGGTAATCGGGTAACCACTTGCAAATCACCGTGCGCATGCACCTATATTGATATTGCTGCAGCGGGGACATTTGTTTTTTAGCACACAACTCTGGCTCAGATATCAGCCATCCATCAACGAATAAGCTCCCCAATGTAGAGATCCCAACCGCCTCTCCAGCTGGGATAATATCCTTTAGTCAAATATATGTATGTACGTTTAGCCCATCGTATGTTAAGGTTAGGAGCATAAACCGGGGTCACCCCCAACCGTACATGAATTCTATGAAGCGCGGCCAGGGAACACTCCACTGCAGTACCCTTTAACAGGGAACCAGAGAGGCCCAGCAATACAGCAGTTCTAGGATCGTCCTCTCCTCCTGCCCCTAGTTCCACCCACTTAAATGGCTTAATGGTGTGGTCCTGAAACCATGCCGCCGCGTATCTAGCCTGCACAGCCAAATAGTACTGTTCAAGATCCGGCAGAGCCAGCCCGCCATCTTGTAATGGGAGGGTCAATACCTCATGCTGTATCTGAACCGCCTTTTCATTCCACACCAGGGATAACACCAAGGATTTGAGCTCTATGAAAAAAGAACGAGGGGGATATTGGCAAAGATATAGAGGCATTTGGGTAATAGGATCATCTTGATTACACTGATCCTCGCCATCAATGTGAGAGGCAGTTTTTTCCAACCTTCCACTAATGTGCGAGTGTCCTGGAGCAATTTACCATAGTTGTTTTTGTAAGTCGTGACCTTATCTAAGGAGAAATACACCCCCAGGTATTCAAAACCTTCAGTTTTACATGGAAGCGGAAACTTCCAAAAGGCAACGTCAGTATACTAGGACAAAGAAGCCACAAAAGACTTGTCCTAATTAATACTAAGCCCGGAAATCCTTCTAAATCTTTCCAGCTCATGTAATACCACTGGTACATTCTTCACAGGGTCATTGGTGTAAATCAACACATCACTGGCCCCGTATTAAGCTGGTTTCAGTACTTCCTCCGAGAGAGGGCTCAGCAGGTGCGCATTGGACAGGATACTGCCCCCGCTACCAGCTGTAACTGGGGAGTTCCGCAGGGTTCGGCATTGTCCCCTATCCTGTTCAATGTGTACATGGTGCCCCTGGCCCAGGTAATCCAGAGCTTTGGTCTCATTTTCCAAACATATGCGGATGACACGCAAATAGTGCTGGACTTGCATCCATCTGCCCCGGACGCTGCGGTACTGCCCTCCGCTCTACAGGCAATCCAGGCCTGGATGGAGTCTAACTGGCTCTGCCTAAACGAAGGCAAGACAGAGATTATCCTCTGTGGCCTGGAGGCCTTCGGTGTTGCCGCAGGTGCTGCAGTGGCCCGTGTCATTCGGGGCCTGTCCAGCACCAGTAGAACAGGCAAAAAGCCTTGGGGTTCTGTTCAACTCTCGCCTCAATTGCGTGTTACATGCCAACAGTATGGTCAAGGCTGGCCATTTCCAACTGAGCCGTCTGCGCAATGTGCTGCCGTGGCTGTCTGAGATTAATCGTAAGACTCTTTGTGAAGCCTTGGTGCTGTCCCGGCTGTCGTACTGCAATTTGTTCTACACCGCTGCCCCCCAGAGCACTCTGCTGAAACTTCAGGCCCTTCAAAACCACACTCTGCGGGCGATCAGGCCTTACATTGGCTGGCGTGATCATCTTACTGACCATCGGTCCCAACTCCGCCGGCTTACAATTTCGCAGCAGATCAACTTCAAGCTGGCAACCCTGGCATGGACCATCGCTCATAAGAAAGGGCCCGAGTATCTTCAGTCCTGGCCGGCCCCCTCTGTGATGAGCCCCCGTCCAGGGCTTCGCTCCGCCTCTTCCTTGGACTTTGATGTTCCACGCTATAGAAGGTCCAAGCTAGGAGGCCGTTCTCTACAAGTCCAGCTCCCCCGGGTGTGGAATCGCTTGCCTTCCCAACTGCAACTTGCCCCCTCTAAGGCTGTCTTTAAGAAACTTTACCGCCTGATCATTTAAGGAAGCTTTTGTAAGTGCGGACTTACTTTTATCGTTGACCTTCCTTATCTGTTTTGATTATTCTGTTTGCATTTGGGCTTTGCCGGCTTTTTTTTCCTTATTTATAATTTTTTAAAATTCTTTTACCTGTTTGTAATTGTATGTGTATGTGTTAATTGTGTGTGTACTGCGCTCCGAGGCTCTGCGAGCAGCGCTAAATAAACTTTTTTCATTCATTCATCATCTGCATATAAAGAAATGGTGATACGGACTTTGTCTACATTGATACCAACTGTTCTGTGACATTGCAGCAGAGCGCACGCCAGCGGTTCGACAGCTAATACAAACCGCAGCAGGGATAGTGGGCATCCCTGCCTGGTGCTCTTACCCAATGTGAAAGGTTTTAAAACTATACCATTAGTAAGCACACGCGCCGTGGGGTCAGTGTATAGCAATTGGACACAGCTACAAACCATTGGGCCCAGCCCTACTCTCTCCGGGACAGCAAACAAATATTTCCACTCGATCATGTCAAAGGCCTTAGTGAAGTCAACCGACAGGACTGCCACGTCCGCATTGTCCTTTAACTTATCTGCCATTGTGAACAACAGCCTCAAGTTATCGGAAGTGGATCTATTCATGATAAACCCTGCTTGGTTAGGCAGTGACAGAAAGGGAACAGATGTTATCAATCACGAAGCCAGGACCTTGGCCAAAAGTTTAACGTCAACATTAATGTGCGAAAGTGGTCTGTATTTCTCGACTTGGAACCCTGACTTGCCCGGTTTTAACAAGAGCATTATGAGCACCTCTGTCACCGAAACCGGAAGGTGACCCCTATCTAGTGCCTCAGTATACATCGCCTGGAGGTGCGGTAACAGCAATCTAGAATATGTTTTGTTGAATTCGACTATGAGCCCATCTGGCCCCGGTGCCTTATTCATACACATCTCCCTCAGCGCTGCCTGTAACTCGCCATCTGTAATCGGAGTATCCAAATATGCGCGCTCCACACCCTCTATCCACGCCAGCGACAATCTATCCAGATAAACGTCAATGGAGTGCATATCAGTTTTCGTCCCTGACTTTTACAGAGACCTATAGTAATCCCTGAAGACATCATTAATTTCGTCAGGGCCATACACCTGCTCCCCCGCAGCACTGCCTATCTGAAGAACAGTACGCTGCTTGTTTCGCCTGCGGGTAAGTTGTACCAACAATTTGCCACGCCTAGCTCCCTCACCATACATGCGCACTTCCCTCTCACGAAGCAAAAACGTGACCTCACGCTCAGCTTCCTCATTGAACTCGCATATCAGCTGTGTATATCTACTTCTGTCATGTTTCGCCGGGTCTATCCCTGCACTCTGCTCAAGATCTTTTAGTTCCCTTTCTATAGACTGCAGCCGTGCTCTAATGGATTTCAACACTCCCCATTCCTTTGCCATGCAAACCCCCCTAATATAGCACTTAAATACTTCCCATACGGTACCAGTCGACTCAACTAAACCCACATTGACTTCAAAATAATGTTTTATATCCTGTACAAATAACAGATCCCTAAATGGACCTGGGTTGGCCCGCCAGGGGATTTGGGGTCTAATGATACCCTCCATTCTAAGCTGCATTGTTACGGGGGCATGGTCCGACCAAGTGCGAGTGAGGACCACCGTATGTGATATGCACCTGGTCAAATCCTCATCCACCAAAAACAGATCCAGCCTAGTGTACAAGTTTTGCACTGCAGTGTAATGTGAGTACTGCCTCTGCTCCCCTATGTTCAACCTGTGGACATCAACCAACCCAAACTTACCCATCGTTTCTATCCATTTGGTACGCGCCCTAGGGGTTGCTTTAATATTACCGGTAGAGCGATCAAGAGCATCATTGAGAGTAGTGTTAAAATCCCCTCCGATACACCAGCAATTTATTTTTATTTTTATTTATTTTATTTAAGCTTGTATAGCGCTAACTATGACCACTTCGCAGCGCTCAAAATACAATATAAAATACAAAATATAAAAACAGAATATGGCATAAATACATAAAAACATAAGCATGGACATAAGAACAATCCCCCGTCACCCCTCCACACCACAACCAATAATTTGGGTTTTTGACACAGTGGGTAATGATGTCATCTCAAACGATGCACAATCTATGTTTGGTGCGTTCAGACATATCAACAGGATTTTACATGCTTGAATTGCACCAGCCATCAACACCCACCGCCCGTCAGGGTCTTTCTCCATGGCATGCAGCCTAAACCCACATTCTACAGTAGTGAGGATCAATACACCTCTCGAATAATTGGAATATGCTGCATGCACTCTCGGTCCGGCCCAGGACTTCGCAATCCTCTCATGTGCCTTCGTTAGCAAGTGGGTCTCTTGTAGCATGAGAATGTCAATCTTATGTCTCTTCGCATAGGCACAAATCTTACCTTCTGGCTTTCAGCAAATAAAACGAGAGCACTGGTGTTTCCTAGTGCAAGCATCCCTCACAGCCCAGGCGCTGGGGGCTTGGGGGCCATAACGCCCGATTTAGCAGCACTCTCCTCATTTAATTACAAATACTGTCACAAATCCTGTCACTCCACCTCTGCGGGTAGAGCAGGCCTGCAGAGGTGGAGTGAAGTGAAGTGTGGAGGCAATGTTCACAGCATCATATCTCTAAAAGTACACACCAACTTTTTCCTTAAGAAAATATGCATTTTAAAGTGCTAATTGAGCACTTTAAAATGCAGTAAAAAAATTCTGCAGCGGAATGGTCCTTTAACAAGGCCTTCTTCAGGACAGAAAATGTAATCAAATTGAAGTATACGACAAATGTCTCCAATAGATAGTACATCCACATCCAAAATGAATTTTGGTGGTTGGTAATATCACAGATACAACCTGTAAAATTGAGGACTACATCAACTTATCAACTTCTAGTGGGTTAAAACAGGGCTGCGTGTTGGTGCCAGCTCTGTTCAACATATATGTGGCTGACCTCCATGACAAACTTAATTGCGGGCTTTCTCCTAAGGTAAGCAACCAAGCAGTGAACCTGCTAATGTTTGCGGATGACACGGTCCTTCTGGACCTTACCCCGTCTGCCTTGCAGGATAAGCTCCTTGCACTGCATACTTTCTGTAATTCAAAGAACATTAAAATAAACATTTCAAAATCAAAGGTCACAATTTTCCAAGCAAGCAGGAAAAACTTAAAATAAAGCTGGTATCTGGGCAACGAAACATTAGAAGTTGTTCAGACCTATCCATATTTAGGATTTAAAGTTGACTCTAAACTCTCGTGGCAAAGTCAACTACAGGCAATTAAAGTTAAAGGTAGAGCCTCTACCATTGGACTAGCTACCCTCTGGAAAAAGGGCCTTATTACTTCTATTATAAAATTCAAACAAATAAGAACGGCTAAGTTTTGCAATTCAATCCTTTATGGATGTGAAATATGGGGACCTAGATTAATTAACACTCTAAATATGATAGATGGATCAAATTGGAGGACCTGTCTCGGTCCACCAAAATCCACCCCCCTACCAGCCATACTAATTGAACTTGACACCGTAGCTTTATCGGACCTCATGTGGAGTAGATATTTCTCCTGCTATAGGAAGTTAAATACCTCCCGTCTCCCCTATATCTCCTATGACTGTTTCAGCGAGGCTATGACCTCGGACTATAACTACCTGGTGAAACAAAATTTACAGAGATGTATGGCGAGCAATGGCTTAGCCGAGTTCTTTTCTATTCTAAGCTCAGCTCCAGGATTTTCTAAAACGCGGGTAAGGGAAATTATGTTTTCGACCTCATTTTCC
Organism: Desmognathus ochrophaeus; assembly: GCA_030264935.1. NCBI lineage: Eukaryota > Metazoa > Chordata > Amphibia > Caudata > Plethodontidae > Desmognathus > Desmognathus ochrophaeus. The sequence goes on along the minus strand of JASBQH010099332.1, from coordinate 8,766 downwards.
AACCTTTATCAATCCACGGAAAAATATTCCACCTTAGCACTCTGGCGGATGGCCAAAAAGAATGCACAGCTCGATTCCTACTTAACTATGGATTTTTCCCCCATTGCAATCCAAACCTTTATGAAGTTACGGTTTGGATTGTTGCCAACCAATATGGTACTCCTGGCCCGCTTAAAGGTCCCTGCAGAGGCACGCTTTTGTTCGTACTGTCCTACTGAGATTGATAGCTTGGAACACCTGTTTCTCGGGTGCCAGTTCCATATTGAAGCTAGGAAGAGATGGTTAGACGAGGTCCTGACCCCACCCCTTCCAGATGTCACTGCATGTATGTCGGCCGTTTTTAAACACATCTAATCTTGCTACAATTGCAAAAATTGTTTCTTTTATTTTTGAAGTTTTCAAGGCCAGGAAAATTTATGTTTAAGGGGTTAGCCATCTTCCCTCCCATATAGCTAGAAATAGCTTAGGAGGGTTTTTGTCATCCAAAATCCCCTAAAATTTTCATCTGTGTATATATGTAAATATCTGATGGCCCGATTGGTGATGGATACAGTGTATAATATGTTTAGTCTATCCCATTTTATTCAATATCATTGCTTTTATATTTTAAACAACTATATTAATTTGTTTGCTTCGTTATGAAATAAATTGATTTGATTTGATTTGATTTGAGGACTACATCACAAGATCTTGCAGTAACAAAGTCTGCGTCAGCCCAACTCAATTGGGATTAACATCTCTGTTCAGTGCGGACCAGCACGACCATGCCGCTATACTTCAATTTGATGACATTTTCTTCCCTGAAGAAGGCAATGCTAATTATAGTGGGGGCCGAAACAATTGTCGACGTATATATGGTTGAGAAACTGTACTTTCAAGGAAGAATTGTGAATCTTCCACCACCTTGGGACATCAGACTGTGTTCTGTCCCCAGGTGGAAGAAGATGAGGACAGGTTGAAATTTGAGGACATAGATTTAACTTTGATATTGTCTTATGTACACTACACTACTTTGGGACGTGTTCAAGGCATCCCTGATAAGTAAATTGATAGCTTTATCTGCAAAAGTGGTGACAGAACGGCGTTCCGACCAGAAACTTTTTAAAGCCAAGGTAGATAGCACGGAAAAAGCCTATCGTCAAACTAAGAGTTGGAGAGACTTTCGACTGTGGCAATCGGCAAACGACAAATTGATGATAGGGTAGCCCTGAACCTTCTCCGTCTCAAACAGCGATACTATAAACACGGGGATAAACCAAACCCATTGTTAACCAGTAAACTGAACGCATGGGAAGTCTGACATCTTATTAATTTTCTTAAAGGTCCAGGGGAGGTGTTCCTCTCTAGACTCTATAAAAGGACTGAAATGCCTCTCGTTCCACAAACAACTATACATTTCCCAAGGGGTAGACTTATGTGAAGTTCAAGAATACATACACCAAGCGAATCTTGCCAGGCCCATCAAGGCAGCAGCGAGGGCTTTAGATGACCCAATCTCCCCGAAGGAAGTATTCCTTACTATTAAACTACTCAAGCCTCATAAAACACCAGTGCCTGATGGATATATGGGAGTTTTCTATAAGACTTTTGCCACTATTCTCACACCACACCTTGTCAAGTTATTTCATGCTTTCAGGGAGAGGGTCTCATTATCAGATTCCATGTTGGAGGCGACAATCTCCTTAGTCCACAAGGCAGGGAAACCGGGGGATGAGTGTAGTTCTCATCAGCTGATCTCCTTTTGAATCTGGATACGCAATTGTATACGAAGATCCTTGCTCTTCCTGGAGCCACTGCTCCCAGCTCTCACACCCTGACCAGGCTGGATTTAAAGTTGAGAGGAGAACCCAAGATAACTTATGCCGGGTGGTCCATGTGGTGGAGAAAGCAAACCGCTCCAGGATTCCGACAGTGTTGGTGGCCCTGGACGCAGAAAAAGCATTTTCCCACTCGGACGTGAAGTGGATTATGGCTAGGAAACATGTGGCTGAGGTTGCTTTTAATTATCGTTATAAGCTTGTCCAATTCAAGATACTGCACAGATTCTTTTATTCTCCGACCCAGCTACATCACTTTTATCCAGATAGACCGGCTGCATGTCCAAGGTGTGGTGCTGAACCTGCTACGTTTTTCCACTTAATATGTCATGGTATACAGAGTTTCTGGGAGGAAGTATGGGGGGGTCATGAAGGAGGTGCAGAAACGAGAGGTCCCGTACTCGCCATTTTATTGTGTGTTGGGGATGTTTACTGAATTCACCTTTCTAGAGCGCAAACTATTGTACATAGCTACGGCCGCGGCCAAGAAACCAATCGCTCGCCACTGGATGACTAAGCGTGTACCCAAGATTAGCATGTGGTGGACGGACCTTATACATCATAAGGTGGCCGAGGAACAATATTGGGAATTGTCCACCCCTAGCTGTAGACCCAAGGACGTCTGGGCACCTATAATGAATTATTTGTGTATGCACCAGGATCCTCTCAGCAAGTCTGCGTCAGAGTCAGGTTCTGCTGATGTTATGAATTGTGCAACTGGGAGACTATGATTTGCATGAGCTGTTTGGTGTCTGGTCTACCTCAAGGGAAGGGTGAGTGGGGAGGGTTTATTGATATGGTTGTTTAGATGAATTGTTGTGTATTGTTATCTATGTATTTTAAACACAAGAGGAATTGGTGTGTTGTTGTTAAATGAATTTGAAAATCAATAAACACATTGTTTAGAATTTTTTTTTTTAAATATATAAAAATGCAAAATTCATCAATTATTGTGTGTATATCTGCATTAAACTAATATTTGTTTATTTTTTTCCCATAATTTAGTTTCCTTCGCACCTAGTCATACGGACAATTTATTGGAATCTTCCGGTAAATACCCCAGCCCTGCCTCTCGTCACAAAGAATTTCTTAGGATTCCCATCAAAACACTTGGGCAGAGGCAATTTTACCCTAGCCCGCCCTGGTTGAGGCGTTGACCTCCCGATTTGCCCTCACTTGCATCCTCCCAAAGTAATTCAGGCATACCTCACTGGCATCCCTTTCCAACTACCAACTCCTACAGCTGTCTATTCTCCTGTCTCGATAATGTTGCATCGACCTTCAACTCTTTAAGAGAATCTACATTGTGTTGCAACTGTTCCTCCATTGGGACAGGCAGATAACTTAGCTTTGGCACTCTGTCAACAGAATCAGGCTCTGAACAGAATAACAACGCTCACCTGACTTTCCTGCATGACACCTCAAGTGAAATTCCGTCTCCTACAGATCCCGATGGCTGACTGTGTCTCTCCCTCTCCTGCTGAATTAACTGACTGACTGCCTGATTGACCCTTAACTTTCAGAAGGAATCAGCCGGTACCGCCACAAAGGAACCCTCTTCACAGCCTCATTAAGGATTATCTATGGAAACATACATATGGGAATTTAGTGATTTGACTCCCTCTCTCTGAAGTCAGAGAATTCCCCTTTGATAAACCAACACCACCCCTTCCCTCCAAAAGAATCCTCTTGCCCACCTGATAATGTGGTGACTTAGGCCCGGATATTGCTGACTTCCTCTAGATCGTTGGGGTTCTTTTCAATGGTCTGCTTTGGGAGGTGCAACAAATGCCAAATTTCATAATGCACAGTCTCTCCAAACCCATTCACTCTCCAGCAACCTGCACAGTACACTAAGCGTATCCTCTACGCATGAACTCCAACCTGAAAAACTGAATTCTTCAATTCACCAATACTGAAAGCGCTCAGTGCCGCCAGGCCTCTGAACAGTCCCTCTAACTCACAACACCAGATTAGCCATTAAGAGTCCTCACTATCCCTCCCTCAGCAACCAACAGCTGTAGCCAGTGAAAGCCTTCGTAGTTGAATCGCCCAAGAGTGATACCCCTCCTCAAAGCGTCAATGGAGGCCATCATCATTGTGACAAAGGCCACTCCCACCAAACAAATGGAAATCTTCCCTAGACAGCCCAGAACCACTTTAAAGATGTGCCCAGTTTCTGACAGCCTAAGAATCAAGAGAAAGGTGCCCCAACCCCAGGATTAACGCACACGCACAAAAGGTAACAGGCCCTTTTCCTCAGCTGGTGCACTCACACTCCCTACTCCCATGCTCTCTCAGTGCCTGGTGCCCCCAGAAAGCCAGTTGCCAAATCTGAGCTTTATAGTTGGTCACCTTCATATACGGTGATCAGTGCCCACCTTAGACAATGGCCCCATTGTCAGATTTTGCACGTCTCGTGAGGCCGGCCTCACGAGACGTGCGAAATCTGTCATGTGACCCGAGTCTGCCGGTCCCTATGGGAACCGAGGCTGAAATCCTAACTACAGCAGACAAGTAAGACCTAAGCTGTATGAGTGGCAAGGAACATGACACTATGTTATGAGCCTATGTTGTGAGCCTTGAACCTCCCCAACACCTGAAGGGTTCTTTTGCATGCTGGAGATGCTTTATGGCCATGCTGATAGGACATGTTGTTTGTTTGTATTATGGAGACATTTGTGACGACATGATTTCTTTTTTTTGGTCAAGATATTTTCTGTTTGCTTATCATTTTTCCTGTTGATGGTCTGCTAATAGTTTCATTTGTAGCTGCTGTGTTAATTGTTTTGATAATTCTATTTACATTAAACTAATATTTGTTTCTTTTTTTTCCCTATTTTAGTTTCCTTCACGCATTATTATTAGGACCATCTACTGGAATCTTCCGGTAAATACAATTGATGATGCAAAGCAAAGGGTACCAGTTGTGGCTGGGGAGATTTAGAGAATTGGAGGTGTAGTAAGAGAGTGCTGACAGCAAGAATCCTCACAATCACAAATGTGGGAATAGGAGATTCCCTATCAAAAGAAATCACAGATCACAATAATAAAGCAGTGAGAGTCAAAACAGAATATAAAATGCACTTTACTACAACCACTAAAATTAATTTATGCCTAGAAAGGGTTAAAATCACACTTAAAATAGCAATATTAAAAATTCAAAGTGGGCATTTGTTCAACAGTCTTGTAAGATTTTCCTAACCATCTGCAAGAAAGCAAACTGTTAATGGGAGGTGCTGTGCTGTACTTTCAGTTAACATGGGCTTCTTTGGCTAGAAAGTGGTTGGGGATCAGCTCATCCAAAGAGGGATGACCAGATTCTTGAAGTCTTGTAACATTTCTAAGTCTCATTGTAGATGTTGGGCTTGAATGAAGCTCCATGGTTAGGTCAACAGAGATGGGCACCTGGTTTTTCCATGTTGTCTCATCCCGTTGATCAAAGCTAAATTCTGATTGAGAGCCTCGTTTACCATCAGGCGGTCTATGTCGCACCGCCCTACTGCCTTGATGACAGACAAATTGTTTGCAGATCTAGAGTTACCTGTAATGCAGCTGGTTGGCAGGCCCAGTGTCAGTGGGACCTCAACTATGGGACAATGGGCATGCCCTCTAGCGGTTCGCCATCTAGTGTTGAGAGTGCTGTCCGTCTGCTATTGCAGTCTTGCTAAAATAAATAAAAATTAAAACGTTATAAAGAAACATATTTTGTTTAAAAAAAATCCACATTCCAGCGGGAACGCTCCAGTGACCACCTGCAGCCCACTTGCCATCAGTCTGCCACTGTGGTGGACTAGTGATCCCTCATAAAGAGGGGATCCCTCATGGTTAGGGTACCCTTTGTTGGCAGACTAGGTAATCTGAACCTTGACTTTCACAGATTTCCTGATGTCTGGACCACATGTTCATCATGGCGGTTCCTTAGATAGGAATATCATTTTGTAAAAAAGCAGTGATTGCCACAGTGGCGGCCATCTCTTTGCAGAGGTTGTGCTGTTTAGCCTCTGGAGCAATTGTTTCATACTGCAGTCATATTTCTTAATGTTTATTATGAGTATGACATCTTTTGGGGAAATTTCATTTGCCAACATCTCTCCGATATGTAATCGATTTTGCCAAGCATACCTTGCAGATCCAGTTATCGGCAAGTACCATACTCCAGCACCATTTAAGGACCTACATTTTGTTTTTGTCAGTAGGGACATTGGCCTTGATCACGACGTAGACTTTAGTACCTCATGTGGTCGTGCTGCCTACCACATGCTGTAGTAGTGCATTGTAGATTTATATGTATGTACATTTTATAGTAACATTTGCAGAAATAAAGGTGACTTGATTGATTGACAGTAAATACAAAATGACAAATCAAGATGTGTATTTATGGTAACTCTGTTTAACTCTAAAATCATTTTTGTGGTCTTGTTTATTTATTATATCCTAGGGTTCCACAGACGATTTAATGGAGGCAGAATTCACAGATGAAGAAGTAAGTACATTGATGCTGCAAAAAAAAGTGTTTTCTATTGAATTTTAGAGCATTGTTGTTGGTGAGAGTGAGCGACCATATCAAAAATTCCTGTCCTCCCAAGTGTGGGCTTAAGTGATTACCTATCACACTGAAACCCTTGTAAAAAGGGGTCAAAATATGTCTAAATCTCTGTCTTTTTGTTACTGCCCACAAAGTGGAGCATTTAGGGGGTTAGGGCACCTTGACTGGCATTCCTACTTGCCAGGTTAGTGGTGCCATAAGTGCTGAAGATCTGTCCATGGTCCACTGGTGGAGCACAGTCAGATGTTGGGCGTACCATCAATTGGAAGAAATGTTGTTTGCCAATGAGCAGAGTGAATGGGTCACTGGCAGTCATAACTCCGCAGCACAAGTGCAGTGGAGCCAGTAGTTCAGCTCACTCTTAAGAAGCAGTTAATGTCTAAGCTTAATAGCAAATGAGGCCAGTGCTTGACAGAAAGCCTTGCAGATGTCTTATTGAACAGGTTGCAGGAAATAAGGTCCTCTGTGCTCAAAATCAAAATTCAAAAAGTATGCTTTCTTAGTGTTGCTGGATTACTAGGAAACCTATGTGATAGATTTATAAAATATAGTATTATTAAAAAGCACCAAATATATGCTCTCACTCAGAGCAATGCTCTGTCCATATGGAAAATGCACTCCTTTTTAAGGTAAACCCAAGCTGAGTTGGTTGGACTATTTACTTGTAATGTAATGTTAATCGCAGATTCTATATAACTCTAAAAATTGTGTATAGCATTCACATTCATTACATTTTGGTAAGTCATTGACTCCTATTGCTTGATAATGGTGTTCGCCAACTTGCTTTCCGCTTGAGAGGCACGCCGGCTGATGAACAACATTCTCATTGGGATCGCTGGCTACATGAGGTGAGGAACTTTGAAATGGTCATTGGCGTGTTCCAACCCACTTCGATCTGAGCCATGTTTCTGTCCACCTTGTTTTGCTGAAGTGCATTGAGGTACAACAGACTGTTGAATAACTACATTTGCAGACCTCTTATTGGAGGGGCCTTTCTTCTATAACCCTGATGGATTGGTGACTCTAAAATGGTGCTCTGTTTGGCTGCTGCTAACCTAGGTGGCGCTGTAGAGAGGTGGTGTTCTTTACAGATTGTCCCCTGTCTGGATCCCAACTTTACACGTCTGTGCCACCATTCTTTAGAAGACAATTGGCCCCTGAATTTGATAAAGCTGCTGTGCTAATGCATGTTGCCTGACATCAGCGCCTTTACTGCGACACGGGAGTATGACCTTTTCCACAGTATTTTGCTGGAAGAGTCGCAGTGTGTGCTGTGCAGACGCACTGCACCTACGCTCAGCCAGTAACGTGGCAGTCAGTGCTATTCTCGCGGCTCCAGGTGTGACTTGGTGTGGGGAGAATGACACTGACTCACGCTTCATCCCTATCAAAATTGGGATGTGCGGTAACACCCATCAACTCTGGAGTTAACAATGTTAACTCCAGAGTTGATGTATAACGCCCCATAAAAATCGGTGCCTTGGAGTTCTATTAATAGATTAATAGATGTGTGTTGCCCTCTGTCGACTTACTCTTTTTTTCTACAGAATTGCACCTTTCATTACATTTGATTCTAGCTTATAAGCTGCTGGCTCTATCGTGACACACCCCGAGCTGACTTCTATCATTAACTGTCAATGACTGTAAAGAATAGCACCTCTACCTGGAACTTTTTGTTCATAAGGTTATGTATTACGACAAAACAAATATCTGGAAATAAGCATCAGTGCCTACTTTACCTAATCCCGGCCAAGTCGTCTTGTAATTAGGCCCTACTGTTGATCTTTCCACAGCCTACTCTGTTGGTGCTGGACCAGCGTCCATTGCCTGCTAGAAACATGGAGCTGGCTCATGCAAACTTGAATTTGTAGCTTGAAGCCCTGTTTCTCAAGAAGCTTCTAACAATGCATCAAGACGTGGAGGCCTTACAGACTGACATCAAAATAACTGTGTTCTCTATCCAGCAGTTGGTCCGTGAGCTGGACCGTCAAGTTATGTTATGTTAAATGGCATTTGTATCGCACCCAAGAGCCATTACAGCAGCCTTTAGGCACTGTTCCAACATCTGGAGGTTGATTGTCAAAATGTAAACGTTCCATCTCTGGTCCGCACCCTAAAGTTGGGGAAGGCCAGGTATGGGGAGAGATGGGTGAGGAGGGAGACCAATTTAAACTACGCAAGATAGAATAGCTTAGAATAGCGTTAGCAGCAAGTTGCGGTATGCCTGGAGATACCAAAAGGCAAAAACACAAAAAGCTGATGGATGAAAGCTTGAATTAATCTGATCTACTGGGAACACCTCTGGGCCGCCTTTCATCCATCATTTTTTTGGCCTGCATGTGCCATTACTTCCAGAGTGAGGCCAATATGCAAATCAGTTCTGACACCACCAATGGCAGC
>JASBQH010088318.1:345-17635 GCA_030264935.1 Desmognathus ochrophaeus | reverse complement strand
GTAGCCACATGGCCTGGCTCACTCGAGGAGCCAAACCAACGATCGGCCTCAACAGCAGAGGAAAATCAATCGAGTGCTCAAGACTGGAAGACCAAATTGTAGACACAATCGGAGCCGGCGACGCATTCTTCTCGCTCGCTTCCTTAGCCGCTTGCAGCGACCTCCCAATAGAACTCGGCACCTTCCTAGGCCAGCTGGCCGGCGCTCAGGCAGTACGCATTGTCGGCAACACAGAGTCCGTATCCAAATCCAAACTACTCAAAGGAGGAATGTCACTCCTCAGCTTTTAAGGCCGAAGGCAAACATTACCCAAAATCGAACCCGAGCATGCCCAACCGAGAGCGAATCATCATCCTAGGCGCGACCGGCTTTTTTGGAAATCGCCTAAAACAATTCCTGTCAGATTCCGCCCCAGATCGCGAGATCGTCGGCTTGGGCTCGAAAGAGCTGGACCTCACGGTCCCAAAGAACGCCAAGCGTTTGGCGAGCTATTTCTCGCCAAATACTGCAGTGGTCATGTGCTCTGGAATAAAATCCAACTATGGCAACGACCTGTCCACTTGCATCGCAAATATCAAGATGGCGGAAACGCTTTGCGAAGCGTTTTCGATCCAAGCCGTACGCAAGATACTATTCTTTAGCTCAATCGCGGTCTACGGAGTCGACGTGGACAACACCTCAATCACCGAATCCACCCCCCCCGCTCTCGACACTCACTACGGCCTCTCAAAATTTACTTCAGAGCGCTTGATCGACCTCGCGGTTGAAAAGATACCAAACTGCGAAGCTGTCCACCTTCGCACTCCCACAATTATCGGACCTCACGAAAAACTCAGAGCAGCGACTCCCTCAGGCTTCCTATCCACCTACCTAGCCGGCGACGAAGTAACGCTGTGGGGTGACGGTTCCGATCGTCGCGAGTTTATCTTTTCCGATGACCTCTGCCGCCTCGTCGAACTCTTGCTGGACTCCCCCTTCAGTGGAGTCATCAATACAAGCAATGGAGAAGGCCTAAGCTACCGCGACGCCCTCGACGCGATCGAACAACTCCTTGGAAAACCTCTCACCGTTCATTCCCGAGAGCGAACGAAAGAGAAAGTCGACAAAGTCTACGACAACACTCTCGTGAAATCCCTGTTTCCGAAGTTCCGCTTCACGCCGCTCAACGAAGCGCTCTCAGCTATTTATCGCGAGCAGACAAGAACATGACCTCGCCTCACCGCAAAAGATCGAGCTGCCGGCTCTGCGAAAGCGCCAGGGTCGAGCTAAAAGCGCCCATCGCCCCAAGCCCCATTGGCGGAGACTTCCTCGCAGCCAACCAACTTGCCAGCGAGCAGCCAACCTACCCACTTGACCTCTACCAGTGCCTCGATTGCGGGCATGTCCAGCTACTGGACGTCATCGATCCAGAAAGCCTGTTTCGCCACTGTACTTATTCGAGCGGGCAAACGAGCCTTGTCTCACATTTCGAGAAACTCGCAGACCAGACTGCGCTACAATACAATCTGGATACCGACGATCTCGTCATAGACATCGGCAGCAACGACGGGGCGTTCCTCTCCTTCTTCAAAGCGAGAGGTATCAAAGTCCTCGGAATAGACCCAGCCCTGAATCTCGCCGAAAAAGCCCGAGCGATCGGCGTGGAAACCGTGACGGAACTATTCGATGAAGATCAAGCGAAGATCATCGGCGATCAATACGGAAAAGCCACCCTCATAACAGCCCTCAACGTCTTCGCCCACACCGACGACATGATCGGAGCCGCCAAAGGCGTAAGCGCATTACTTCGAGACGACGGAGTATTCATCTTCGAAGTATCGTACGCTATCGACGTATTGAACAAACTACTACTGGGAGCCATTTTCCACGAGCATCTTTGCCACCACTCGATCAAGCCAATGGTGCCATTCCTCGACCGACAAGGCTTGGAACTAATACACGCGAAACGAGTAGGCATCCAAGGTGGATCTCTGATTTGCACAGCCCAGAAAAAAGGAGGGGCCAGAAAGGTCGATAGCTCTGTTAACACCCTTATCGATATAGAAGAGCAAGCAGGCCTCTACAACGGTAGCCTTCTAGGCCAATTCAATTCCCGCCTTAATCAAACCAAAGACAAAGTCCTCAAGTTAATCCACGAAGCAAAACGCCAGAACAAACGAATCGCTGCTTTCGGCGCGGCCCGTGGCGGGGCCCTTTACCTCTACCAGTTCGGACTGGGCGAGCATATCGAATACATCGTCGACGACGACCCGTCAAAGCAGGGCCTCTACAGCCCCGGCTTTCACTCGCCTGTAGTCAAAACCTCAACCCTACTAAAAAAAAAGCCAGACTACGTCGTAATTCTTGCCTGGATACACAGCGAAGCAATTATCAGCAAAAACCAAAAATACCTCGAGCAAGGCGGCACTTTCGTCAGCTTCTATCCCGAGTTTAAGCTAACTCGATCACAATCAGTCTCCTCTTCGTAAATGGCCATTCTTGTGACAGGAGCAAGCGGATTGCTCGGAAATAGAATCTACACCCACCTTCACGAAAAAGGCTACAAAACGCTCGGCACATACCACAGCAAACAACGACCCCAGCTTCTTCAACTCGACCTTACTTGGCCGAGCTTCGCATCACTCAACCTATTCGGAGTAAGCCATGCTATCATTTGCAGCAGCTACACCCAGATGGACCAATGCAAAACCCGAGAACGCATTGCGAGAGCCATCAACGTTTCGGGTACCAAGCGCTTCATCCAATTCCTATTTGAGCACGGCGTATTCCCCATCTTTCTATCAACGAACTACGTTTTTAGCGGCGAGAAGGGGGACTATCGCGAGTCGGACAAACGAGATGCGACCATGCAGTACGGGGTTCAAAAGAGCGAGGTCGAAACCTTTCTTGAGTCGAGCAACTGCCCCCACCTCACGATTCGCGTTTCCCACGTATACAGCCCACGTAAGTCGGAACCCACCTACCTAAGGTCGATCGTCAACGACTTGAAGGCGAACAAAACGATTCGAGCCGCCACCGACCAACGCTTCTCCCCCACCCACATCGACGACGTTTCCGAGACCATCGAGCGACTCATCGAATCGAGGACGACTGGCTGCTTCCACCTCGCGTCCCAAGAAACTTATACCCGCTACGAACTAGCGAACAAAATCAAATCCGAACTCGACATTGAATCGGGCAAAATAGTCCCCTGCTCCATTCGGGAATTTCAATTCGCCGAACCAAGGCCCCTAAACACAACTCTTTGCGTGGACAAAATACGTAGGCAAACCAACCTCACCTTTCGAAGGTTAAGCGAAGGCTTGCAAAAGTTCGAACTCTGCCCGTAACGAACTTTCAACTACAGAGAAAACTTTGAACGCAGCACACCCAGACCAAAGAATATCCCTGGACCTTGGCCTTCAACCTGCCTCGAACTGTTTTCCACAGTTTGCAACGGACAAAGTCGACCGTTTCCCGCTGAGGATAGTCTGGGACCCAGACAAGCTCCTCGCCAAAATAGCCTCTCCCTTTCCGCGTCATGCAATCCGCCCCGTCCACCCTTGGCTCAGCTATCGCGAGCCGGAAGAGCACCTAGACGAGGTCGCCCAAGTCATCCACTCGCAGCTCTCCCCCCACGGAACCGCCATCGCGCTAACGTACAAGGACGAATCGCTTTTGGTTCGCTTGGAGAACTTAGGCCTCCGAGCCGACCGTATCGATGCGCAACGCGATCTTAAGATCGCCCACAAAACATTCGGACTGGAAAGCATCGACGAGGCGATTTCCTCCGACCAGCTCGAACGAGGTGCAGAAGAGCCAGCCGTTTTCCTAGCCCGACACATCCTTGAGCACACCGTCTTTCCGCAAACCTTCCTGAAAGGGATCATGCATTCCATGAAGGATGGAGACCTTATTTTCATAGAAACACCGGAGTGCACTGACGCGCTGAAACGTCACGACTACACTCTCATTTGGGAAGAGCATAATTTTTACTATACAGAACGCTCGCTAAAGCGAGAAATCGAACAAGCCGGCCTAGAGGTTATATGGCAGAAGACCCACCCATACCCTATGGAAGGGTCGGCTCTGTTTCTGGCGAAAAAAGGCCAAGCGAAAACTGGATACAAATCAGCCAGCGAGCCCCCCATAAACGACGAAGCCCTGTTCCGCTCCTACGCGGAACGCTTCGCACCCACCAAGAGCGCTTGGAGAAGCAAGCTGCAGGAGCTCACCGCCAGAAAGGAACGAATCGCCCTCTTCGGCGCAGGGCATTTCGCCTGCGCCTTCGTTCACTACCTTGAGACCGCTCCATTCGTGTCCCACTGCATCGACGACCACAGGCAAAAGCAAGGCAAGCACCTGCCCGGAACGCAGCTCCCAATCGCCGCCAACTCTATTCTACTTGGCGAAAATCCCCCTGAAATCTGCCTTCTCACCGTAAATCCCGATAGTGAAGCAAAGATTCTGGAAAAGCTCGCTCCATTCCTAGAGCGAGGAGGAAAAGCCTTCTCTATCTTTCCAAACAGCCCAAGATACCTCCTCAAATGACTCACTTGCAGAAGCTGAACTTAGAGGAATCAGGGCCGAACATCTACCGCTCCACCTGCGAGCTGCCCGTTTTCACCAGCGAGCACATCGCGTTTCTCGTTTCAGATTCCGATCGGGCTTCCCGAAAACGAGCAAGGATCTGCCTGCACAAGTCAGATGACGCCCTCGTCCAGGAGATGCTGATCGCAGTTCAGAGGTCCAGTTACATTCGCCCCCACCGGCATCTCGGGCGAAGCGAGTCCATGCTCGCCCTTTCCGGGAGAGCTCTCGCCGTATTCTTCCACGGAGACGACTCGATCAGCAAGACAATAGAACTAGACGGGAACGCAAAAACCCTGTACCGCATCGACACCGACGTCTACCACACCCTAATCCCCCTTACCGAACACTTCGTTTTCAAAGAGTCCACCCAAGGACCATTCCATCGCAGCACCACCGAATTCGCGCCCTGGTCACCCGCCCCAAGCGACAGTTCTTGCCAAGACTGGCAAGACAAGCTTCGAGCTCGCTGCCACCCCGCAGGCGATTCCTGACCGCTGTATACGTATCCACTTTTCCCTACATTCAAATGAGCGACAAGCACGCCCAAACCAAAGAACCCCAATATCAAGTAATCCTCGACAAGGAACGCGAAAACGGTCGCGAACAGTTCGGTATCGTCAGTGGCTTCGCCTATCGCGACGACCCTAAAAGGCTAACCTTCATGCTCTCACGCTACAAGTTCGTGAGCAAGATGCTTGCTGGCAAGGACCGCGTCGCCGAAGTTGGCTGCGGCGACGCGTTCAGCGCCCCTATGGTGGCAGCAGAGGTAGGCGCCCTTTTCGCGACCGACTTCGACCCAGTCTTTGTCGAGGACGCCAAAGAAAGGATTGGAGACATCGAAAACCTTTCATTCGCCGTTCACAACATCCTGAAAGGGTCGATTCCCGGTAGCCCCTTCGACGCCGCCTACGCCTGCGACGTGTTCGAACACATCCCTCCCGAGCAAGAAGATCTCTTCCTCTCGAATATAGCAAAGAGCTTAACGGAAGACGGAGTGCTAATTTTAGGAATCCCCTCACTTGAATCGCAAAAATACGCCTCCTCACAAAGCAAGATCGGCCACGTGAATTGCAAATCCGGAAGCGATTTCAAAGCAGTCCTCAGCAAGCACTTCAAAAACGTGTTCCTCTTCTCCATGAACGACGAAGTCGTCCACACCGGCTTCTCCCCCATGGCCCACTACCTTTTCACCCTCAGCGTCGGCCCCAAGTAACTGGAACCCTGATTTTGCAAGCAGCAGAAAAATTCCTTACCGAGATCGAAAACGTTTTCAGCACGGAACACCCCGAGTTGACGGTTATTCGAGCGACCAGCGAAGACCCAAACCCCAGCGAGGCTGATTGGGTTCTGATTCCTGCTAATTACCCCGTCAAAAAGTGGAATGTTTTTTCGAGCAAGACACGCTTTCTGAGCCTCCTTCTACCAGACGAATATGCCTCGAGCGGCAAAGAAGCACGGTTGCCCGCTTCCATCGCAAGTCGCTGGTATTGGATCCCCCCCCTAGCCCCCTCCGCAACCGACAAGCAAGCAACAGAGAAGCGGAAGCCCGAGTATCTTGAATCAGAGCTGCACCCTACAATTGGCAGCTTCCAGCTCCTCACTCAAACAGAAGGACTGAAGGCTTCTGCCGGATGCCCTGACCCAAGCGATATTATCGAAGAGCATCTCACCTACCTCGGAGCCCAGAACCAAGGAAGCCTGCTTCTAAGCAATCGCGAGCGAATCGGATCCCCGTTGCGATATCTATCGACCCACTGCCATTTCCCTGCCTTTGCACTCGCCATAACAAGCGGACTCAAGTCCGCCTACGCCTACCTGAAGCGCGAAAGCGAGCAATTCGAAAGCGACCTCGCACGCATTCCTCACGATGGAAACCAGGACACACTTGCTTCTCGAATAGCCACCATCGTCAGCAAAAGCGGGAAGGATCGCCTAGAGCCAGTCGACGAGCTACCCACATGGCAAAGCCTCGCTTTCCCGCAACTGAGAGAAACTCCACTGGATGCCGCAGTCGTTGAAGCTCACAACACAAGAAAAGCAGTCGAGAGTCCCGTAGATCCTGAAAAACTGAAACAAGCCCCTTTCAGCAAATGGGCCTGCACCAACGACAACGCCCTCGCACTGCTTCGTTTCGTAAATCAACAGGCCCCCCAAAGGGTTTCCAACAACCTTATCCACCTTCTGTGCTACTGGCTTACAATGCGCCCCTCATCCCGGGCATGGAAATCGGATCTTGCGACCCTTGTCGAAAAGATTCCAGGTTTCCACGACCTCTATCTATATGCGCTTTCCGCCTTGCCAACAGAGATAGCCAATCGAATCAAGCCAGACCATGAGTCTGGCCCCTCTAAGAGCAGAGTGGCCTCAGTCCTCTTCGATATCGAAACGAAGAAAAACACGCTTCCTTCCCTTTCCATCCTTTCAACTTGCGAAAACCTGCACGCTGAAGAGATGAACTCAAGAGCGCCTCACTGGGCCTCCCTAAGCAATGTAGTTCAAATCTGGACACACACCTGCGATTACAACGAAACAGAAAAAAGGATAGAAAAGCTTTACGAAAAGAATCCGAAATACAAAAACCTGCGCATCGGCTGGGTAAGATCGATGGCGAAGCAAATGCCACTCGAAACCGCTCTCCAACTTGTGAAATTAGAAATAGAGCGAAAGCAGTCCACTAATTTCGGACTGACTTCTATACTATCCTGGTGGCTCCTAGAGGGACGCACCTCAGAGGCGATTGAAATCGCGAATGTCGCTTATTCCGCAGCCCCCAGCTACACTGGGTTACTGACGTTCATCGCAAATCGACTAATTGAAGGCTTCCAATGGGAACTCTATGCGCAGGAAAAGCCTGAAGGGCTTTGCCAAAATCTGAAACAAGCCGAATTGATTCTTCGCAAAGAGAAACGAAAGGATATATCAAGCAAATTGCTCGCCATAAAAATAGCATTGTATAAAAGCAGAACGGATGAGGCGCTTACAATGGCCCTCGCTAGCAAAGAAAAAGAGAGAGAGTCGTCATTGCTCGCCCGAGAATTTTGGCTATACGGATTCACTGACTTAGCAAAGAAGATACTCGATAAAAACGCTTATACCCCTCCGGATTCAAGAGCAGAGGAACGCTTAACATCAGCTCTAATCAACCTAAGCCTCGGAAAAACAGAAGAAACCGAGAGAGAACTAAAGATACTGCACCGAGAGCACTTCTCCATAGCATCTCCATACGCTCCCGTTTACCCTCTCAATCAATACCTGCAGTTCCGATCCCTAGAACGGCGCAACGCAGCACCCGAAAACACCTCCCACTGGGAAGTGATCTCCGAGCAACGTTGTTCGAAGCATAAACTCGCCACCAAAGTCTACGCTCGCATCAAGGAAAGTATGAGCGTGAAAGAGGAATTCAGCAACCCCTTCTCTTCTACGAATTAAATCTATGATAGTCCTTGGTATCCACGGAGGCGTTACGCTAAACCAACACGAGCCGTCCGCTGCCCTAAGCGTAAACGGGGAGATTGTTGCTCATTGCGAAGAGGAACGCTACTTGAGAGTAAAAAGCTGCTACGGACTTCTTCCTAGCAATTGCATAAAGGCAGCGCTAAACATAGCAAACCTTTCGATACACGAAGTCGATCTGATAGTCAGCCCTGGATGCACATACGAAGGCTTCGAGGAGCGAATCAGAATCCACATCGAGTCGCTCTTCGGATACTGTCCTAAAGTCCACAGAGTCCACCACCAGGAAGCTCACGTCGCCAACTCCTTTTACGGATCCGGAGCGAGAAAAGCGATCGCTCTATCCCTAGACGCCTCGGGCGATGGCAAAAGTGGGCTCATCGCAAAATGCGATCATGAGCACGGCATCCAACCACTCTCATGGATTGACCGGAGCAATTCGATCGGCTTCTTCTACAGCCTCATCACAAGCTACCTCGGATTCGGCGACGGCGATGAATACAAGGTAATGGGTTTGGCATCATACGGCGCCCCTGACATCGACCTCTCAAAAGTGCTGAAAATCAACGGAAGCGAATGGGAATTCGAATCCAAATACTTAAGGCACAATCCAGAACCCCGAAGCCCCTTCGAGACTAAATTTTCGAAAGAACTCGAGGCGGACCTCGGCATCAAAGCACGAACGAGCAACGATCCCGTTACGAAGGTTCACAAAAATGTTGCAGCTTCAGCCCAAGCGTTAACCGAATCGGCTATACTGCAATACGTGAATCACTACCTCTCGCAGCATCCTGGAATAGAGACTCTCTGCCTCTCCGGAGGAGTGGCGCTCAACTGTGTGGCAAATGGAAAGCTGGCTGAAAAATCAATCGCATCCCGGATATATGTCCCATCCACGCCCTCCGACCGAGGACTGTCAATCGGTTGCGCTTACCTTGGCTCGATCCTTCTTGGCGACACCCCCAAGCCTATTGCTTCAGCTTACCTCGGAAACGCCTATAATAACATCGAAATCGAGCGAGAGCTGTCGGCGAACGGCATAGCCTTCCTAAAATGCGACGACCCATGCCACAGCGCCGCGCAAAGCCTGATGGAAGGGAAAATCATAGGCTGGTTCCAAGGACGCTCAGAATCGGGAGCCCGCGCTCTAGGAAACCGTTCCATCCTTGCGAACCCAGGCACCGCCGCCATGCAAGACCGCGTGAATGCCCGGATAAAGTACCGCGAAAAATTCCGTCCTTTCGCACCAAGCGTCCTCAGCGACAAAGCCCAGCTTTACTTCAACACGCTCGGACAGCAAAGTCCCTACATGAGCTTTGCAGTTCCTTGTACCGATGAGGGCAACGAAAGGTGCCCGGCTACCGTCCACGTGGACAATACAGCCCGCGTGCAAACCGTCACCACGGAAGATAATCCAGGCTATCACAAATTAATCACTCGCTTTTCAGAACTAACCGATTGTCACGCCGTTTTGAACACATCCTTCAACCTCAAAGGTCAACCCATCGTAGAATCGCCACGCGACGCGATCATGACCTTCTTCGGCTGCGGACTAGACGAGCTCTACCTGGAAAACTACGTCGTCAAAAAGCACAGTTAACAACTCATTGCTCAATGAAAGACATTATCGAATCAAGATCCCGAGCAATCGTACGAGACCAATGGTGCTTCGGCGAACGCATGAACCGCATCGGCGACCCCTTCGAATGGGTAGATGGACGGCAAATGACTATGCTCGGCCAACTGGAAGGAACCGCCCTTTTTCTTCAGTACTTAGCTATGTCTGGGGAAATATACGAAACTCCCAAAACCATCCGCCCCGATGACTTCGATGAGTCGCTCTCACAAATTCGAAAAACCCTACTTTCCGCATTTAGATCATTCGTCCCCTTCGCCAGCGCTGAAAAGATAAACTTTCAAAACTATATAGAAAGCACAGCAACTGTTAAAGCACAGGACTACGGCTTCATCAAAACCTACCTCTACGATCTCCCAATAAGACCTATCCAAGTCGACATCGGGCCAGGATTAGGGGCAAACGCGATTTACTCGACCGAATGCCTCAGTGCCAAATACATTGCGGTCGACGCCAACCCTCACAGCTATTCCGCTCAACGATTGCTCTTCCGACAGCTAAGAGGAGGCGAAGCCAATTACTTCGACAGCGTAGATGCGGAAACCTTACAAATCGAACCGGAAGAAATCCGCGAGTCCCTCAATAGGTTAGGTCATTTCGCAATTGGCCACATTCCAACTTGGAACTTCGATTATCTCAACGAAGGGACTGTCGACTTAGTATCAGCGACCTGGGTACTGAACGAAGTTAATCCAGCTGGTATTGCATGGCTTCTATTCCAAAGTGACCGCGTCCTAAAAGAGGGCGGCTACTTTTACATTCGAGACAGCGAAAAACTAAAGCCTCAACGTCATAATCTAAACTACGACGAGGCCCTGAAAGCACTCGGCTACGAACCGGTCGCAAGGCTCAACGTTCGCAACCGCGTAGATATGCATGGTATCCCGCGTGCCTACAGAAAGGCTGCCCCCGCTAGATGCAAGACGTTCGAAGCATTTTTCGACCTTCACTACAGCCGCTTTGCAGTCACCACCCACGGTGGCGAATACGTGCAAAACGTCGACGAAACACAATGACTCAATGGAAGCGGGTCTCCTCAAACGCATCCTTTATGAAGCAACGCTCGGACTCATATCATTGGCAGATAATATCCGTCCGATACGGTTCGCGAGCCTGCCTTTGAATCATTTTGGCTATTCCTGCTCCTGGGGTGCCAACCTAGCCGCAGAGCTTGAGCAAATCCCCTGGCACAAGCGCCCTATCTTTGTATTCGAGGAACCGAACCAGGTTGCAAACCTAACTCTGTACAAACTCTGGTCACGCCGCTTTCGACTCTCAAACCTAGCATGTCAGCTCACCGCTTACGCCAGACAAGAAAACAGGTACCGGCATCTATTGCACGCTTGGAGAGACGAGCCATACTTCGACAAAAGCGGACTAGCCGCAGAAGCGCCTCCTCCGATCGCTTTCAATAAATCCGAGAAACTGGAAGCCCATGCTAAACTCAAAGAGTTCGGGCTGGACCCAGAAAAACCATGGGTGTGCCTCTGCGTCAGGGAACTCGGCTACCTCACACACAAACTGGGACCAGACCAGTCGCAAGAAAACAGCTACCGCCAATGCTCCATACAAAACTACGCAGCAGCTGCGGAATACCTTATTAATTCAGGCATGCAGGTCGTGAGGATGGGGGTGCGAACCGAACAACGTCTCGATGATCTTGAAAAACGATCAGGCTACTTTGACTACAGTCAGTCAGAGCGTTCCGATTTCCTCGATATTTTTCTCGTCTCCGAATGCCGATTCTACTTGGGAGACTCGGATGGTCTCGTAAATGTCGCACGTCTTTTTAAACGGCCTACTGTCATCGCAAACTGGATACCGATTTCCCTGTCCAATACCGCGCGTCATAATGCGATCATCCTTTTCAAACCAATCGTTGAAAAGCGCACCCAAAGAGTTCTATCATTCTACGAGCTGGTTGCCGAGGAATGCGGCGAACTTCTCACCACCACAGAATACGATAAGCAAAATCTTGATCCTCAGGAAAATTCTTCGGACGAGATTCTTTCCGCGACCAAGCTGATGGTCGAGCTCCTAATGGGCAAGCCTCTGCCGCAGCTCGAGGCCGCCGATCAAATACGGAAACAACTACGGCTACGCGAACCGCTCCATGCCTACCTTCCGCAATTCGAAGACTCAGCCCACTCCAAGCTAACTCGACCAGACACTGGATTCGTGGAGGAGATCAAAACGCTCTGCGAGAACTCGGAACTCGGCAAAGCCAGTTGGCTCGCCAAGCAGCAATTGGCAGGACAAGACCAGCTGGCCTGGCTTCAACGCATTCGAGGACTCGCCTGCCACTGGAGCGCTAAACACGAAGCGCCACCGAAGCAGCGGACATCAGTCCCTCTCTGCTACACCTATCTACCTGATGACGTCGAAATGGGGGTACCCAAACGACTCAAGCAAACCAAACCCGCCTTAAAACGCAAAAGCGACGAGCGAATCAAATTGGGCTACCTGTCCTTCGACTTCAGAAGCCACAGTGCCGGATTTCCACTTCTCCCTTTGATTAAAAACCACTCTGCGCAAGATTTCGAAGTGCTAGCATTAAATCTTGGGGAAGAAAAGTTACCACGAAACGATCAGGTCAGAGAAATCCATCTCCACGGCTTGAGCCCAAGCGAACAACTCCATCAAGTATCAGAACAAAACATCGACCTGATAATCAACACGACGGACAACCTACCTGAATCGTGCCAATCGCTCCTTAAAAGTATTGAGAATACTCCCATCCTGTCCGCATGGGGATACTATCCAGAATTCGACAACCGAATAAACAGCGCAGTGCTAACCGACTCCGCACTCCGCGAATCGCTACCCATGGGATCAACGCTAGAAGTCGTCGAGGTCCCAAGCTACCACATGCAGAAGGTGGAAGCTCGAAATACCACGACAAAGCAGTCTCACGACGACGGTCGCCCGCGCCTCGGAGCATTCAACAATCTCTACAAACTCGAGGAATCACTATTCAACGCATGGTTGGATATTCTCATTAGCGTCCCAAACAGCACCCTTTCTCTCCCCGCAAGCAATGCCTACGCTCAGAGACGACTCGCCAGAAGAGCTAGCCAGAGAGGACTGTCGGCAAAACGAATCACCTTCGAACCCAGGCTAGATCGAGTTCAACACCTCATAAGACTATCGGGCTATTCGCTTCTGCTCGACAATCCGGCGATGGGTTCCGGAGGCCAAATCTTCGATTCACTGGAGGTTGGAGTCCCCTGCATAACACTCGACCGGAAACAATTTTTTCATCGTTCAGGTACCAGCATTTCCAGTACACTAGGGCTTACCCAATTTCTGGCAGGATACATATCTCAATACAAGGACATGGCTATCAGCCTGCTATCGAACCCGAACCAACTACTTCATGCAAGGACGCAGGTGCTTGCTGCTAGGTCACGCTACATGGAGTCCACTTTCCCAAATCATTTTTCTGAATACGAAAAAGCGCTCAGAAAATACCTCGTTGAACAATGCCATCGAACAGCCTAACCGCGATATACGACCTGAGAGTCTGCCCAGAGACCTTTGACATAGTCGACTTTATCAGCCTCGCGGTAAACGAGGCTCATCTACGACAGTTCGATCGCATCGACTTTGTCCTCTACGTACCGAAGGACGAACATCGAAAGTATGCCAGGCGCTTCGCATCAACCGTATCAAATCTTCGCATTCGCAACCTACTCCTACAGTGCCTCTCTGCCCTAAAATCAAAGCTCCATCATGACCTTGTTCTCATTCAAAACGCGAAACACCTTCAAGACTACCTGCTTGAGAAACCAGTAGAATCTTATTTCCCCAGCGACTACACGATCGCTAGCCCCACCTGCCGACACAACGTCCACCACTTTGTAAGACTCAAAAATCTACCAGAGATAGACTGCTTCGATTTTCAGATGGAGCGGGCAAGATCATGGCTAAGAGAAACGGGGTTGAATCCTGAAAAGCTGGTAACGTTGACGCTTCGGGAATCAAAAATATATCCAGAACGCAACGTTGACACCGACAATTGGCTAGAAGCAGCTATCCAATTGAAACGGTTCGGTTGGGACACACTCATCATACGAGATACAGCGCGCGCATTCGAGCCTCTTGCCAGCGACGCCAATTTGATATGTTGTCCCCAAGCCTCCCTTAACATCCCCTTCCGTGCTGCCCTATATCGGCTGTCCCGCCTCAATGTCCAAATAACCGGTGGTCCATCGACCCTTTGCATCGCAAACCCTCACTGCGCCTTCCTCTATCTCTTCAAAATCGAAAACGCTTGCGGGGCCGTAAGCCACAAGGGATTGATGCAAGACGCGTTCCTCCCTGGATCTACTTGGCCCGACGCGTCCGAGAATCGATGTACCTTTTGGGAAACAACCCCACCAGACGCCCTACTCGGATCAATTCGGTTCGTGCTCTACAAACAGTCTGACACCGTCTGTGCACTCACCCAAAGCGGGCTGAAGATGCTGCGCCAACCGTTCCAACAATCCGAACTGGACGAACGCACGACCCTCTTGGTGAAGAACGGGCGAAGCGAAGAAGCAGCCTTAACCCGCATTCATTTCCTCACCAATGGCTCCTATCGGGAAACGAACCTAGCTCTCGCCCTTCTTTGGACTGGCCTGTCCCAGACAGACATTCTCTTCCTCGCCACGCCTCAGCAGACCGAATCCGCAAACCGAAGCCATCCGCTCGCCCTGCCCTTTCTCGAGCCAACCTCCCAACGCGCCTGGAAAAATGCGCTCGAGTACCTGTTCGACAAAAGACAGTTCGCTTTCGCTCGGAAGCTAACCCAAAAACTGCACGAGCAATCTCCAATTTTAACCGAATTCATTCTCGCAGCCTGGAACGACAAGCTGAATACCTGTCTCGAATCCGGAGAGCTAGGAACAGCACTCGAAAATGCGATTTTCCTTAGCAATGAAATATGCAGTACACTGACAAAGGCACTGAAGCATACCATACTCCAACGGTTGAAAGACAACCGTAACCTCTCAGTATTCATCGACACGATAGGCTCCAAAAAAAGTGACCTACTTACAAACTTCCAGCAGATCTCTGACACTCAAGTCCCAGCCAATAATAAACTAATATTGTACGGAACTGGCTCGGGGGGAAAAACAGGATTAGCGCATGCCAGAAAATTGAATCTTCGTCCCTACGCGTTCTGCCAGACGAGCCCCCCACCACAGGATACATTCGAGAACATCAAGCTTCTCTCGGTAGAACAGACCCTGAGCATTAAAGACTCAATATACCTCGTCTGTAGCCAGTCATTTGCAGCAGACATGGCAATAAACCTTGTAGCAAATGGGATCAGACCCAACAGAGTTTACCTCTGCTTTCCGAGCGTATGACCAAAGAAACTTATATCCATATCGGCATGGGCAAAGCGGGTTCGACCACGATTCAAGCTGCCTTTCGAAATCACCCCGAAATCAACATCTTGAAGCCGTCCCAAGACCCGATATCCGCCTTCCGTTCGGCTCAAACGCTCGACTCCATAGACCTAGCCTCCACCAATCCCGATGCCCCAATAGAGCTGCTAACCGACGAGCGCTATTCCTTTTTCACACCCGTTTCCGATGACGGCACAGGCCAGGTGACCCACTTCCCTTGGTACGAACTCAGAACCGCAGTAGCGAATTGGTTAAAACTCAAACGCCCCTCTGCCAAAATCATACTCGTATTGAGGGATTCAGAAACGATCATCCCCTCTGCGTACGCCCACTACGTCCGCGACGGTGGCCCCCTCGCGTATCCAGATTTCTTGGTAAGTTACCAGAAGATGTTCGAAGCTATGACAAACGTTGATCACTTGATCGCCCTCTACGAGGAACGCTTTGGCAAAGAAAACATAATCCTCAAACGCTTCTCCACACTGGCAAGCACGCCAGGCACTTTCGCCACAGACCTTTCCCAGGACCTCCAACTCGATACACCTCTATCGATACCCAAGATGCCTCTCAACGCAGCGGTTCCCTTTCACGAAACCGTAACCTCAGCCTATAGCAGAAGGGCGATCGGCACAATTCCGAACTCAAACTGGAACCTAAATACAAAGCTAAAGCTCACACCCGAAGTACCCGAGGGCTACCCGCAAAAATTAGTATCAAGTGACTCGAAGTCCGCTTACTTTTCACTCAAGAACGAACTAGACCTCAAGGCCACTTTGAAAGCTATTTTGCTCCTCGGGAGCGAACACGCAGACAAATGTGGACGCTTCCTGATACATCGACCCGACTCACTGAGCCACCTCGATTACCAGCTTGCAGAACACTGCCTCTTCGTCGCACCCTCAGCCAGCATTCGGATTACAAGCAATACCCAAACCTTAGTTTCCCAGTGGACGAAAACCCCAGCCTTAGCGATAGTGCCAACAGGTTTCGACCCAAGCCAATCTAGCTCTCCTAACCTCAACGCTCCCCTTGAATCACAATTGGAAAGCCTTCTCACCAATCCGCCGATCCAATGCGACACCTCTGATGCGGAAACGCTAGTGGAAGACTGGTTGCGTACGAATGGGATCATGGGGAGCTTCGTGCTGGTCTGCACCAATAAAAACACCCTTCTCAGATCCTCCGACTGGAAATACTTTTTTTCGATTGTAGAAGCGAACCAGATTGCAGCAGCGACCTTATCACCTTCCGACGCACCGCCATTGTCCCAGCTTCCCCATTTCAACTACCACTGTCACCGAACTGACCTCGAACTGGCCATTAGACGCAAAGCGCTCTTTGCAATCGACGATAACATTCTCGATTCAATGCTCGGCATCGCCGACCCGAATGCCCTGTCCATTCCGTTGTTAGCGAATACATCTTGCAACCCCACACAACTCTCCGATCTTCTAGCCCGACAAATAAACAATGCGGGCGAGCGGCTAATTAAATCAGGGCTACCCATAAAAACATTACCTGTGGTTTTAGAGCTGATACAAGGTATAGCAGATAGCACTAAAAGACTCACCACAGAGTAATATCAAAACATAATACTCACTTCAATTCACTGAAACAGAAACTACTGATCATCATTCTACAGATTAACCTTCACCCAAACTAACAACAATGGGAATAGGAATAGGACAACTACATCTACTACTCAGAGAGTCTAAAACAAGACCTTTCTCAGGATCCGCCCTCACACTAGGTGTGCAGCACGTACACTTTGATTACGACACACTACAAACATTTCTCAGATTCTACAACATAGAGATGGCACACCCTGCACCCCCAACCATCTCACCTTCCCCTCAATTAGCACAAAAAGGGTATATCGACGACTACACCCTCTTTCGATCACTTGGATTTGAAAGAGTTGATCGACTCGACTTTTCTCCGTACGAAGGAGCTGAGCTCATATATGATTTAAACTCAAAAGACCTACCGACGTCAATCTCAACGAGATACGACACAATTTTCAACGGTGGAACCCTGGAGCACATTTTCAATCTACACAATGCACTCAGAATCGTACACTATCTTCTCAAAAGAGAAGGGCGCATCATTCACTCAATCCCATCTAACAATTTTTTAGAACAGTGTTTATGAAAAGCATTTAAAAGAGGTGCAGAAAGGTAGAATGGTGGGCCCTTTAAAAATGCCACCTTTTCTGGATTTAATAGTTTCA